>JAUZSZ010000125.1:23510990-23521402 GCA_034780575.1 Labeobarbus marequensis
TCATTCACCTGGTGAGCAGCAAAAAAGGTCCATTGCATAAAGACAATAGAGGCACATTGTGGAAGTCAAAGGCTTCGTAGAGAGAATGAGGAAAACCTCAAAAAATAGGTCACTGGGACCAATTTCATGTTTCTGTGTGGTAAAGACAAGTGGATTTGCTCCTCTGTGATTTTTTTGGGATGAAGAGAAATGATGAATAAAATTAATTGAACCATCTGGGCTGCTTTTCTCTTCTGTCTTCCTTTTTTTGCCCGTCATTTCCTTCGTCACAAGCTTTTGTTGAGTTTTCCAGTTTTGGTTTCTGTACTCTAAACATCACAAGCCCTAAAGTGGATAAGTTAACATGTTTGGTTACACTCGAGAAAAACTGGTCTGAAGTAGTGTACATCAAAAAGAGCTTAGTCTGGTTTAGATGAACCTTCTTTTAGCTTAGCATCATTGTTAGCCAGCAGAAGCGAAACGCTTCTGTATTAGCATTGGCAGAACATCAAATCCAATCACAGACTGGTAGATCTCACAATCACATGTTATGTCTCTTGACAACTCTGGCCTTTGTTTGCTATCCTTCATTTTCTTTTAAGCCACAGCGCAGTGATTCAACACCCTCCAGAAGTGTGTTTACCGTTGTGCTATGTTAGATTGTTTGTATGAGATACAGATACAGCTTTTGGAAATAAGAGAAGAGCTTTGATGGAGTGCTGTGAGCCAAAATTAAGTTTGATCATCATTCCAAAAGGTCAGAGGTCACATGTTTCTGTCAGGACCACTATCGTCAAAGATGACTGGCAATTAGCATACAGTTTAGATTGGCGGTATGGTTCTGTTCTGGGCAAGAACTAACTGCGCATCCATGCAGCCTAGCATGGATGAGAGCAGGGAGAGCACCGATAACCTGTCCAGAATAAACAGAACAGAAACAACAAAAGTATTGCAGATATTGTTAAAGTTCAGTAATTTTATGGACACATTTTAGAATTAGTCTGATTCAAAAGAGAATCAGAAGGCTGGATCCTGACTGACAGAGGAGGAGTTGGGGATGGAGGAAGGTAATTAGCTATTGAGCAATGCAAAAACTGCTGATAATACTGACGGACCTTATATATGGATGCTTAGATAGGTGTTGTATTCCTATAGGTAGATGGGGATCAGCTGACAGTCAGCTGATGCGAGCTTGACTAAAGTGACCTGCCAGATCTAACGCTACGCTTGATTATCATAAATCTTGAAAACAGTTGAGCAGATTAATATTTTTTTGTGGAAAATGTGATACTTGTTGATGCATAGACTGTTCAAAAGAACAGTATTTATTTGAAATCAATTTTTCTTTGTAACATTATAAATGTCTTTATTATCACTTTCATCAATTTAACGTATCATGGCCAACTAAAGCATTAATTAAAAAAAGTTTACTATAAATTTAAGAATGCTTAAGTGGATATACACCACACACACATATTTTTCTTATCTAAACAGACTTTGTTATTTTGTGCACTGTAGCTGTCCTTTAGCTATGCTTCCATGCAGAATACAAACAATGCTATTTACAGTGATAGCACAGCTTAGCTGGCTTAGGAGAAAGTTTGTCATATTTTAAATTTTCTCAAAAGATTAAGTCTCTCAAAGCCTGAAAGCTGAGGTGCAGTAAACAGTACACATACTCCACTCATCTGCCTTCTGCTCTGTCAAACGCACCAAGGAGTGAGAACAACACCTGGAAAACACTGACCTTGTCTCAGTTTCTCCCTCTCTTCCCACCAGGTTTGCTCTGTGCGAGTGAGTGAGTGTGTCTGTGTGAATTTATGTGTCAGTGAACGAGTACGTCTGTCTGTTTTTGAGGGATGGAGAACTTCAGGAGCCAGACGGATTAGTGCATTTCTATCTTATTAAAAAAACCTCCAAAATTGAAATGCACAGCCCCTGGATTTGCCCTGGAATGCAAAATGAGTGATTTCATCATCGCCTAAAACAGTTTCAAACATTCCACTCCTCCAGAAAAAAGTGAACCTTTGCTTCTTGGAGAAAACCTCCCCCTTGGCACAATTCTTGTTATGTTTTTCAGGTTAAGACAACAGATAAGAGTAAAATGCCAAGAGTTCAACACAAAGGAAAGAACAGACCTTTCGTGAATACCTTCATCCCCTGTGATACTGAGCTACATTCATTGAACTACATGGCTAACTGTGTTATTTCTTACAGATGTAAAATCAGATTTCCCAACTGAATTCCTCCACAGATTAAGTGTCCCTCTAAAAGCGAATAAGCACACTTTGAATCTTAGCTTTTCAAACACTGCAGCTAGTCACTGTTAAAAAACAGTTAAAAAAACATCATTTGCTTTGCCTGTTCTGACTGCATACAGAATGTCTTAATAAACAACATTGATTTTCTACGGCTTTCTTGACCGTAAGGTCTACATATGTATCGATCACAACAGTCGGGTCATGGCACCAGATCTGGAAAAGCTTTAGCTCTAGCTTTTCTAGAGAAGTTTTATATTCTACAGGCTGTTTCCCTTTGGGAAAATCCAGCTGATTTTTATTGAAGCTGGTTTTTAGCAGGTTCGAACTGAACCTTGACCATGATAAATAAAAGGAAACTTTAGTTCTTTAGTTTAAATTAAATGTACTCTGCGTATTCATGTTGGTTTCATATGGTTAAAAATGAAAAATATAGTCAATAGCCTTATGGGCAGTGCGTCAACATATATACAGGTGTCCTGTGTTCGAATCCCAACTCGAGGACCTTTCCCGATCCCACCCCCTCTCTCCCACTCTGCTTCCTGTCAATTCTGATCTGTCCTGTCACAATAAAGGCAAGAAATGCCAAAAAAAGAAAAATATATGAATATAATAAAAATCTCTCTCTCTCTCTCTCTCTCTCTCTCTCTCTCTCTCTCTCTCTCTATAGATATATATAAAATTTAATGATGCAAAAACTGTCATGTGATGTAACCATCAAAGGTACCATATCTTTTTATTTTATTTTTTTTTACATTTTATTAAAAAAACAAAAACTTTTTTATACAAATATAATTTGACTTCATGCCAAAAATAAATTTTAATTTGGATATTAAATACATGCTCAACTTAGAAGAGGTGAATTTTTTGATGTACAGTTAAAAGGATAGTCCACCAAAAATGAAAATTCTGTCATTAATTACTCTGTCTATGCAGAGTCAGAAACCTCTCAGATTTCATCAAAAAAATATCTTAATTTGTGTTCAGAAGATGAACGAAGGTCTTACTGGTTTGGAATGACTTGAGGGTGAGTAATTAATGACAGAATTTCAGTTTTTGGGTGAACTATCCTTTTAAATATCTACTAGACAGGGTTTCCATTTAATAAGCCAATAGAAATCTGCTTGGTCGATCATATGGTCTACCACGGTTGGCACCAAATTCAACTTAATAATCCATGTTGGTCAAGCAGGTCAAAGCTGGTAAAGCACAAACACAACAGTCAACATGTTCCAAAACAAGCTTGACCACCTGAAGCTTGCATGACCTGGAGTTTCCAAAAGGGTTGGGTGATATTTAAAAAAAAAATAAAAATCTGGAACAGCCTTCATGTGTTTCATTGCACTCTGAGATTTCAAGATACATGGGCGCAAATTTCAACATTAGAATTGCAGTTTTTTTAATGATAAAAGGACACTAATACAGCAGACTAGGAACCTCACACTCTCAAATGTCATATTGGTCCATTATAAACCACAGTAAAAATAAAGGACATAACAGGAATACTTAAGAATACTTTCAGAATGACTCAGTACTACACTCCACCCACACATGGTGGGAAAACATTTTGCCCATTTATGCCCATTTAACACCCACAAACTCTTCACTCATTGTAACCAGAAGTCAGCCTGTAATGCTCTAGTCTCTGGGTCTAGTGGACCAGTCTTCATCAAAAGTAAGACAGTGAATGAGTCGTCTTGTGTTGAAAGGAGTTGGAGTGTGATATGAGCGGTTCAGATGGAAAAGCAGATCAAATAGCTCAGCCGAGAGTATGATTTAAAAAGCCTCTGTTCAGAATGAAATCGGCACCCTGTGTGAGGAAATGACTAGAGAGATTGCACAACGCTGGGTTAAAAATGAAACGAGAAGCTTAAGTTCCTTGGCTGCACTGGCCTCATTTCTATGATCAGGTCGCTTGAGTCCCAGATTTCCCAGAGCATTAAACTTGAATATGAATAACTACTTCGTATCATCGTTTTTTTTTTCTTCATGTAACGCAAACATCACTATTACAATTGCTCATACTTAGAGTTTGAACAAACCCCGAAAGTTAAGCATCAAACTTGGGGGTATAACTCATCTCACTACAGAAATGAATGATATCTCTCATCCAGTGGTTTATTTCAGAAGAGGTGCGCTATACTTTTCTAAGTGAGCAGCCTTATTTTTTCTTTTTTTCTTTTTTTTTTGCTTGATGGATGATAAAATGTAAAAAAAAAAAACATTTATATTTTATCATACCCAGAGACAAAGTCATATATTACTGCATTACCACATGCCATTTTTAAAGTTTTACAAAAACTAACCTCGACTTGTCATAAATATTCATGTGGGTCAGGAGAGGTCATCACTATGACTTTTCCTGGTTTTATGTTTTTTTTAAACATTTTTATTTATGTATGTATTTATTTATTTATTTTTGCATGTTTCTACATGAATGTGTTGGCTGCACCAAATGATTTTGAGATGAAGGAAAAAATAAATAAAATAAAATAAAATAAAATAAAATAAAGGTTTGTACACATAATACATCTGGACAAAAGGTAAAAAAACAACTGAAAATTATACTTAAATTTGAAAATTATTTTGTTTCAAAATTGAAGAGACTTTGACATTTTTAGGAACATTTAAATATTAATTTAGGTAAACAATTTCTAATATAAGTACATACCTAACTAACTGGTAACTGGCAGAACATTTTATCATCAAAATAATTAATTGTCAGCCAGCTTGAAACTGTTTTTTACATGATTCTTACACATCTCAGCAGCTCGTCTACGCTTCGAAAACCAATCTATGATATAAAACAGTTGATGAAAGGAAGGAAACAAAACAATTCTGTGAGCTGACAGGAAAATATGTGATGCAAAGTATGATTCATTACCAAAGTGACAAAAGAAACACTGCAAGCTCTAGACATCTCATCTCCACATTATTATTGGCTGATAAGAGGTGCTTTTAATGCAGGAACCAATTACGAGGAGCGACTCGGTCTGATAAGCCATCGGCTCGAACATCCAAATACTCCGACAGTGGTATTACATGATGAATCAAACAACGAATGCCAAAGCAATCTTTTCTGTCTCCTCCACAATAACCTCAGATGTTATGAAGATAAAAAACAGACTGCTAACAGCGTTATAACAATGCGTCAGAAAGTTGACTCCGCCGTCTACCCTGTCCTTCAGTTTTTTTCTCTTTTTCACTCTATCCTGACACTCGTTGGCCCCATCGTTCTCCGCGGAAATGAGCAGGAAATGGGGGTTACCGCAGATTAGGGGACGTGCCCCTGGAAGAATATCAGACCACATGGTATAGTGCTTTGCCATTACACAAAAACAACAACAACAACATGGATCTATTCGCCATTCTGGCCTCTGAAAACGAGACTCTGGTGTCTCAGCTAGTTGTGGCCATCTGAGTTTGAGGGTTGTGTTTGAGGGCCATTAGCACATGCTATTACATTTAAGGTTCAGGTCAGAGCGCTCCACCAAAGAGAAGTATAAAAAGAGTGACACGCAGCCACTTTCCTCATTCGCCCTCATTCACCGCCTTTATGTTCTCTTTGAGTACAGTTTCCCTTGGGAAGCACACAGTATCTACATGACATTGTTAAGAAGAATACACAATATAAACCAGTATTAGGGTTTTTAAATGATCAACATTAGTATGAATTAAGCAGCAATCATTAGTTAGTTAGTTAGTTAGTTAGTTAGTTGTCTTTTCTACTGTGAATTTTAAGGTTTTAATAATGAATTTATTTATAATCGTGCATTTATTGATTTTTATGCGCGCATACCATGGTAATCAAATAATCAAACCCATGACCATGGCATTACAGAACAGAAAAAAATAAATAAAAAAATAAAAAAATAATAATATATATGTGTATATAATACGAATATTCTAAATATTATTAATAAATTTCAATAAATTATTATCAATAAATGCTACCAGTTATTTTCAATAGCAGTGTAATTTATAGACAGTTGTAGTATTTATTGTATTTATTGTAGTTTTTGTTTGTTAAAAATATTTCTATTTCTATTATTAAAATTTTTTATTTCTATATCTAGTATTATATTTCTACATTTTACTTTTGATATTTAAAATGTATTTTATTTCAGCTTTGTTTTAATTAACTATAATTACAGTTATAATTACAACACAATGAATCTTTGACAATGAATCTAATTGATCTAATATCTAATTTATAATATAAAATCAGTAACCAACCATTGGATTATTCAGCAGTAGAAATATCAGACGTAAAATGCTGGTAATTCACAACCAAGTCTGCGCATCCCCCAACTTTTGCATATTCATTTTTTTTTTCATTTTTGATCATGAATTTTGATAATGCTAATTGGTTTAAATCCAATCCGAAAAGTTATGTACACTTCCCCCCACAATCAGCACAGAAATACAAAACAAGTCTGCAGATTCAGACTGAGATTGACCTTAACCAAAATAATTGCCTGCTATCATAATGCCATAAACTTCTACAGACTCGTACAAATTGCTCCTGTCAGGGACATACTAAGTGTAGCAAAGCAGACACTGTATTCCTTCAGAGTAAGGGACATAAAAACCACCAAACTGTCAAATAAATTGCTAACCTTAATAAAAAAAGGACTTTAAACGCCCCGCGTTCATCTATTCATCAAATCTTTTTTTTATCCTTGACGCATATGAGAGCGAAGCACAGCGTGCAGAAAGTCGCATGGAAAGAAATCCCTCTCAAATAATTTTTCAGAGACACAGCACGCACTCTTTCGCACACACATAGACAGACACGCACCGCAAAAAAAAAAACTGTGGATGGAAAAACAAAACAACACACTGAGTGAATTAATCATTTCAATAAGAAGCCAGTCAGCGGCTCAGCAGAGGCAGATCAGCTGATTGTCGTCGTGTGAGCGCTACATCCCCGGCTTTCTGTTTTCTTTGCCACTTTCCTCTCGCTTTTTGGCAAGGCGCCCCTTCGTAATCTTTCTCCCTCAGCAGCTCTCTAATTGAATCTGTTTAATAAAACATTCCTCTAATTGCCATGTCAGATCTGAATCACTGTATGACCAACAAAAGGCGCAAGCAGAGATACCTGCTCTGAATCATCCTATTTAGACCAATATGGTCTCACATAATTCAGTTTAGCCCACAGATAACCGACAAACGTAACCCCTTCAGTGCTGCGTTTCTTCAAACACTGGAAGATGAACAGTTTTAAGGTAACGAGGGCTTTCCATCACTGACAACCGCACATGCAATGCTGTTACCCAATTAGGGTGCTATCTATTCTACTTAGAAATTAAGATTAAGATTAGTGTGTCCCAAATCAGAGTACACTAAAAATAGTATGTCAGAGGTTTCGGATGTTGTACTAATTCTGTTGGATTTTCAAAGACTGCAGCTGTTATGCAAATTAGCTATTTTCCCTATAATTCCATGCGCTACAGAAGAATAGCTTGACTTTGTTCAGAAAACAGCTCTAGATTAGTACTTGTGCAGTATATACAGTAGTACGTTCAAGTCATGTTGGAAAGAAAATATTAATGAGTTGAACAAATGAACGTCACTTCATAGTTGTAATAACAAGCAGGAAACTCTGGATTTATTTGAGCCTAGATTTTCCGATTTGGGCGTATTTCAGTGAGAAAACATTGTGGACATAGTATCTGTATTGATAAATTTGTTGAAATTAATTAAAATGAGCTAAGATGCATGTACAAAATAAATAACTAAATAACAACAACAACAACAAAAACTCCAACTAACTAATTACTACAACCTAAAGGCAAATTAATGATGGAATCTTAATATTTTTTTAATCTCTTTAAATGCGGTTGCTTAGTTTAATTAGGTTTTTGCTTGTATGTCAAGCAAATAGAATTGAGCTTGTTTACCATATTTGATGTACTCTATGTATGTGTGTTGATGAATGTGAAAAAAAGCCTAAATTAAATCTGTTCATCATATAAATCAGCAGTGTCTTTTTAGAAGATGTGGATTAAATCTCTTGACACATATGGATTACTTTGACAATGCCTTAATGAACTTTTTGAAGCTTGAAAGTTTTGGTTGAATAGACTTTCAATGGAGGGACAGAAATCTCTCAGGTTTTATTAAAAATAACTTTATTTGTTTTTCAAAAATGAATGAAAAACTTGTGGATTTGGAATGACATGAGGGTAAATAAATGGTGACAGAATTTTTATTTTTGGGAGAACTAACCCTTCAAGATTTCAGTCGTTATCACACAATACAAGTATTATTTCTTTTAAGAGTGGCAGACATAAACTCCCACAAGAGGCCTTTTAAAAATGTTATATCACTGCTTTTACCCAGTTTTAAGGGGAAAAGGCACAATAAACAGGCTGGGTTGAAAAAAAAAATTTAATTCTCGAGTAGAAACTTGAGAAATGTAGAAAGAAAATGAGTTGCGAAAGTTATGCCCCTGAAGCCACAAACAAATCGTCAACTGCATGGGGGAGAAAAAGCGGGAGAGAGATGCACATTAATGATGAAAAGTAAAACCAGCAACCATTTATTTCCCCACAGTCTGACGTAATAAGACAGCTGTTACGTTAAAACAAACTATAAAGCTTTCCAAAAGATTCATCTCGTAAAGTCAGTCACACATCCTCTCTCTTTTTGGTACGTCCGTAGATTATCACATTATCACATACATTCACAGCTGTATGACATTCTGCAACATTATCACATTCTACAGTAGGAGAAAAAGGTGCTAACGGGGGCCTGTTATAAACCTGCTCACGAATCTATTTTTTTGGAGTCAATTCTCCACCACTAGCCATTACACTGACATAGATCTCTGACAATTTGTACCTTACTACCTTTAAAGCAGTTTGGAGTTGGAGAGGTGGAGAAATGCTGGGATACTTGTCTCAGGAGTGAGGTAAGAGACTGCATATATGTCCTTGAACAGTGATTGACAGGATTAGAGGAACACAATCTTCCCTTTCGGAACTCCGTTTAGCTGAACCAAGCAGTTTATTAAAAAATCTTGCATAGTGCTGTAAATCATATGTGCTTCCAAAACAGGTTTTGACAAACCATTAATCTATCCTGCTCATGCAAACAATAAGTTATTCACGTGTCTTTGCTCAATCGCTATTCATGATATCAAAGAATGCTGATCACACAACCTCCATTCACCCTGTGAGTACTATAAGAACTATAAGAACATGTATGTACAGTAGCTGTAAGAATATGAAATGGCATATGACCGGCTACAGGAAATATACATGAGGTCTCCATCTCTCTTCCCTCATAAATGGATTCCCTTTACTTTTGTTCTCTGGTTACACATAAGATCTTTTACTATAACTAAGCCTTTTGGACAACGTGCAGCTCATTTCTTAACACAGAAGTAGATTTTTGAGTGAACACATGTGAGTAGTGCTTGCCTGTGCAAAGACATCCATATGTGGTTGCTAATGTGTCCTGAGTGTAATGTGTTGCTCTGCAGTTGTTAGGGTGTTATGGGGCGGTTGCTAACTGGCTTAAGTAAAAAGAGCTAACCCCCAGGTCTCTAGAGTCATGTACACACTGCAAAGCTTTAGGAGTGAGAACTGATTTTAAATGCAGAGTGAATCTGCTAAATTGTCATTGCAAGTGTGAACAGACAGCTCAATCAAATTGAGCCACTACTAAAATAACAGTACTAACCAATTTTAAATGCAGAGTGAATCTGTTAAAATTGTCATTGAAAGTGTGAACAGAATGCACAACAAAAAAGGGGGTCACTACCAAATTATCAACAATACTAATTAAAAATGCAGAGTCAATGGGTCTCATTCACTAATAATTGTGTACGTTTTTCGTACATTTGAACTTCTCACGAAAACTTTCCGCCTAATTCACAACAGGTGCATACGCACATGAGCTTGTTCTTAAACCCGTTCTGTTAGTGAATTCGGAGTCTTCTAAATGAGCGCCCGCGGGCACGAGGTTAGTAATTAGCATAATACACGCCCAAACCAGCTCCATATAAGAGTTTTCCGCAAAGCGGCACTCGTCCAGTGAAAGACAATTATCGTCCGAAACAAAAGACAAATCCAAAAAATGGTGATATGGTTTAGGTGTGGTTCCAGTGAGTTGCATAAATCAAAAAGGACTTCTCTGGGCAACCTAAAGCGACTGAACAGCCATTCG
>JAUZSZ010000125.1:23587353-23600157 GCA_034780575.1 Labeobarbus marequensis
GTCAAACTCGCATCAGCTTACTCTCAGCTGATCCCAATCTACTTGTAGGAATACGACACCTATCTAAGCATCCATATATAAGGTCGTCAGTATTATCAGCAGTTTTCGCATTACTCAATAGCAAATTACCCTCCTCCATCCCCAACTCCTCCTCTGTCAGTCAGGATCCAGCCTTATGATTCTCTTCTGAATCAGACAAATTCAAAAAATGTGTACATGAAATTACTGAACTTTTTAACAAATCTGCAATACTTTTGTTGGTTCTGTTCTGTTCACCCTGGAGGGTTATCGCTGGGAGTTGTTGCCCAGAACAGAACCATTCCGCCAATCCAAACTATATGCTAATTGTCAATCATCTTTGATGATAGTGGTCCTGACAGAATTGCTCTCACATAAAACATCATCAGTATGAAGATCTATCCTCCAGCTGCTTTAGGCCCTTCATACCACACTTACCCACACAGAAGCTGCTGATAACTCCATATATTCAAAAGAGGACAACCCTTTCATCTGCATTTTGTGCATTGCCCTGTGAGGGAATTCTTCACAGCCACCTCTGACATAATGTGACTCAGTATCTTAGCAAAATAAGTCTGACTCCACAATATGACACAGCATTTACTAAAGAGAGAAAAGTGAATGTATTAGAACTGTCAGTAATTTTATTTTGCTTTGATTTGGTGTTGTTCGGATACAGTCCCATATTGTCCTACTGGAACTTTTTTATGCTGAAATGTTAATTTTGTTAGAATTTAGAGGGTTTTTTTATTCCCGCCATTTGGTTTTTAAAATCTGTCAAAACATTCTTTCAAAGCCACATCATTATTGATTTTCTGGAGCTCAGTCCAACTAAACACTTTCAACATACTCTCAACAGGTAGGCCTACTCGATATCCTTCTTAAACTTTTAATTTGAACTTCTATACATTTAAGTGACAGAGAAATGTAATTTATTATGCATATTAGGGTTTTCAATAATTACTTGGGTTTATTCATAAACTCACTTCACATTTTCCTTGTAACACTGTGAAGTGCTCACAGACTTCTCCATTCAAAACAGCTACTTTTGACCTTTATAAGCATAATTGCTTTTACTTAAGAGACACCCTTTAACTTTAAACTCTCTACCCAGACGGATGATGTCACTCACTACAACCTCATCTACAGAGAGAAACTGACACTCGATTACTCCAAAATACACTGGACATAAAGCTTGAGAAGAGATTTCACTGGAACTTTGCTGTTCTTTAAGCATTGATTTATGTTCAGTCTCATTTATCATTTATGTATTCAGCTAATAGAGTTAGAGCACTGTAATTCTTGCTTCAGTGTCAATTAAAAAAAAAAATTGTATAAAAATACTTAAATAATACTAAAGAATTATCAAATACATTATTCTTAAAATGCTTCTTTGTAACACCACAAAGGTTCTATATAGCACTTCTGTTCTATAACCTGTATAACCTTTTAAAAAAATATATGTATTATGCAAACACATTTTCATTAAATGTAATATTTTACTAAAGAGGGTAAAACAATTGCCCAGCTTCTCTGTTAATGATTTTTTTTATTCTTGGGATCGAGAGTAGGACAGCGTGATAGATCTTCATCAGCTAAATGAGAAGCAGCTTGGTGTTACTGGAAAAAGCTATTTCCTGATAAACTTCTTTTGTTTTGGAAAGGTAAATGTGTAGTGTACAGTGTTACATGCTTCCCAGTCTAGGGGGTCAGGGAGGCAGTAACAAGAAAATTACTAAAGAGTAGGCAACCAAGAACTCTCATCTCCTGTCCCACCACTCTACAAAGACAAATCACACTGATTTTTGTAACACTCAAGAATGACTTTTAGTCCAAAATACACACAAAAAAAGGAAAGCATGAATAGGCTTCAGGAGGGGATAAGGCCAAAACAACAAACATAACGTTCTAACCTTTTAGGGGGTATACTTTTCTAACCTTTCAAAGCAAGATTCAAAATAAGTGACAAAGTTCTTACCTTACTCCCTCTCTAACCAAACACAGGAGAAAACATGGACGTGAACAAAAATGGCATCCACCTCCCTACGGCTTCCGAAATTAACTAACCAAAATTTATAATCAAAGTCAAAATTGTATATGTTTTAAACTCAAGGCTCTTACAGTAGTCAAATGAGGTTAAGAAAACGTAGCTCAACTGCAGTCCGAGTCTGCTTAGCTCAACAACAACAAGTAACCAACAAGTTACTATCAACAATGAGAATTTTAGCACACATGCTACAACTGTTAGGCAGGAGAAGACAGTCTTGGCAGCCTGGAGTCAAAAAGGAGCTCCTCCAACAGGGTTTTCCTCTCCAGCTTTATCCACAAGCCTTCTCAATCAAGAGCCAATCACTGACAACCAGGAGATGATTGTAATTGGTGTCAGCTGGTCTTCATTTGCACTCAGGAGGGGGAAAGAGAAAGAGAGCACAACAACAAAAAAAACACCAAAACATTGTACACATAATAATTACGCCCTGGGACGTAACACCCCCATCACCAAATTTACAACCAATGGCTTGTAAATACTTTACATGTACAGTTTCTTTCACAGGTTCCGTAACACGTTAATCTCCGTCACAGGCTCTGGAGAGTGCATCTGCCAGCAGGTTCTCTGAGCCTTTCTTGTATTGAATGTTCAAGTTAAACTCTTGCAGGTAGAGTGACCAGCGCATCAAACGCTGATTTTGGTTGCACATGCGAGAAAGAAAGGTGAGAGGGTTATGGTCAGTATAGACAACCAGAGGAATACAACTACCTCCCACATACACTTCAAAATGTTTAAGTGCCATCACTAGCGCCAGAGCTTCCTTCTCGATGGTACTGTAGTTGCGTTGACATTTGGAGAACTTCTTAGAGAAGTAACAGACGGGATGCTCGACCCCAGCACCGTCTTCCTGCAGCAGGACTGCACCCGCTCCCACAGCACTTGCATCTACTTGTAGTCTAAATGGGAGAGAAAAGTTTGGAGCTGATAGGACCGGGGCATTGCAGAGAAGGTCTTTGGCAGCAACAAAAGCACATTCACACTGAGAAGTCCACACAAATTTCTTCACAGTACTAAGCAGGTCAGTAAGGGGAGCCACTAATGTTGCAAAGTTTTTACAAAACCCTCTATAGTACCCGGCCATACCTAAAAACCGGCGTAACTGACGCTTGGTACTAGGGGTAGGAAATTCAACAATGGCAGTTACTTTAGCTGTAACGGGTTTTACGTAACCTTGCCCCACTTTTTTCCCAAGGTAAGTTACCACACCTTTAGCAAATTCACACTTGGCCAGATTCAGGGTTAGCTGAGCATCACTTAATCTGTTAAACAGACTTTCCAAACTACAGAGGTGATCTTCCCATTCACTTGAATAGACTACAATGTCATCCAGGTAAGCTTCACAATTAGGCAAACCTGATAAAACTTTTTGCATTAGACGTTGGAATGTTGCTGGAGCATTTCGCATCCCAAAGGCCATACAATTGTACTGCAGGAAGTTGTCCGGGGTTACAAATGCAGAGATCTCACGTGCACGTGCGGTTAACGGAACCTGCCAATAGCCTTTTAGCAGATCTAACTTGGAGACGAACTTTGAAGCACCAACTCTATCCACGCAATCTTCCATTCGTGGTAGGGGAAAGGAATCAGGCTTGGTGACGCTATTTACCTTTCGGTAGTCTGTACAAAAGCGAAAGGAAGCATCCGACTTTGGTACTAACAGACAAGGAGAACTCCAGGGACTTTGACTAGGTTCCGCCAGTGAATTTTTAAGCAGGTAATCTACTTCGGCCTTCATGATCTCTCGCTTTGCAGGGTTCACTCTGTATGGATGCTGTTTGATGGGAACAGCACTGCCTACATCAATGTCATGAGACAACACGTGGGTTTTTCCAGGAACATCAGAAAGCAGGACAGGATGTTTTTGTAACAACTTTATAACATCCACTCTGTGAAATTTGGGCAGATAGGACAAATGTGAATCTAGACTAGCCATTATAGCAGAATTGTTCAAAAGCACTTCAGGAGTTTGCGTTTCAGCCAGCAACAACTCCTCGCAGGCAAGACCTACTGTACACTCTACGGAAACAGAGGGTTTAGACACCGATGCAGAAGGAAGAGATGGTTTAATTACTTCACGTGCAACATAATGTTTCAACATATTAACATGGCACACTCTCTTCTTTCGTCTGCGATCAGGGGTACTCACAACATAATCTGTGTCACTAAGTTTCCGTTCAATGGCATATGGCCCAGAAAATTTAGCGTGAAGAGCTGAGCCAGGAACAGGAAGTAACACAAGTACAGACTCACCCGGCTGGAAATTGCGCTGTACTGCATTTTTGTCAAAGCAAGATTTCATCTTAGACTGTGTCGTTGCTAAATGGACCTTTGCCAGTTCACAAGCCTTGTGCAGACGGTCACGAAAAGAACTGACATAGTCTAGAACAGAGACTGATGCATCACTCCTACCTACTAACTGTTCTTTTAACAACTTTAAGGGGCCTCGAATAGTGTGAGCAAACACAAGCTCAGCAGGACTAAACCCTAGTGACTCTTGAACAGATTCCCGTGCAGCAAACATGAGGAGTGGTAAGCCATCTACCCAATCCTTTCCAGTTTCTACACAAAAGATACGGATCATAGACTTCAGGGTCTGGTGAAAGCGTTCTATCGCCCCCTGCGACTCGGGGTGATAAGCACTAGACATGTGATGCTTTATTCCCAACTCTTTCAACATCTGTCCAAAAACCTTTGAAGTGAAATTTGACCCCTGGTCAGTTTGAATTACTCTGGGCAAACCAAATGTGGTGCAAAACTTAACGACCTCCTTCAGCACCATCTGTGCTTTTAACGAACGCAACGGTACAGCTTCTGGGTAACGGGTTGCAGTACACATTATTGTCAAAATATACTGATGCCCATGCTTTGACTTCGGGAGAGGTCCTACACAGTCAATTAGCAGTTTTTCAAAGGGCCCCCCTATAACAGGTATCGGATTAAGAGGAGCTTTTGGGACAGTTTGGTTTGGTTTTCCCGCCCGCTGGCAGACATCACATGAGCGGCAGAATTGAGACACACTGGATTTTACCCCAGGCCAGTAGAAATGCTTAGTGATCCGCTGAAACGTTTTAGTGACACCGAGGTGTCCAGCGAGAACATTCTCATGTGCCAATTTTAACACTTGAGAACGATAACTGGAAGGTAGAACGATCTGGAAAACTGTTTGCCAATTATACCTTTCTGAAGACTTTGGCTCCCACTTACGCATTAAAACCCCATCATCCCAAAAGTATCCTACCCGCGCTATTAAGAGATCGCAATCGTCAACAGCAGCACTAATGCACTTTGCGAGAGTAGGGTCCGACTTCTGCATAACAACCAAATGTTCCTTACCGAACACAGGAGGAGGATCAGTGATGAGCTGGGACTCATGACTAGGCAACATTTCAGTCTCGACTGACAACTCGCATTCTACTGGATTAGGCTGTACAGCTAGGAAAGAGTCTGAAAGACTAACAACATCTTGAAACTTACGTGACTGGGACCTAGTAACAGCACACGCAGGAAAAGCTAGGGGAAATTTTCCAGAAAGATCAACTGAGCTGCATACAACTGGCTCCCTGACAACAATTGGATTGGGAAAGACATCACCACCTGCAAGATCATTTCCCAATATTAGACTGACGTTGTCTACTGGCAATTTTTTACATACCCCCACCTGAACCAAACCCGTAACAAGGTCAGATTTTAAGTTAACAGTGTGTAATGGAATACTAACACAGCCCATTTCGATGCCACGAACCAGGACATTTTCACCAGTGTATGAAGCATCAGAGAAAGGCAAAATACCATCCAGAATGAAGGACTGAGCCGACCCAGTATCTCTCAAAATCCGCACGCACTCAACTACAGAACTGTCAGCCAAAGACACATAACCAGTCAAAAGAAATGGTGAATAGGACGCGGCGTCAGGGGCAAATACGTCGGGAATAGATTGTACAAGTGCCACATTTTTAAGTCTTGCATCTGCAGTCTTCTGTTTCCAAGCCCGACAGTCAGAGATTATATGGCCAGGATCAAGACAGTAAAAGCAGACTCTCTTCCTTTCCACATTTTTTGAGACAGTTTTACCCCCACTAGGCTTACTGACATTACCACGGCCTATGTCCCGTACCACAGACTCTGTAGCTAAGGAAGTTTTTGTTTGACGACCAGTGGAAAAAACGGTTCGGTGGGTGATCGCAAACTCATCTGCAAATACCGCGGCATCTGCAAGCTTCGATACTTTTTGTTCATTCAAATGAACTACAACACCTTCCGGTACACAAGTCTTAAAGTCTTCCAGTAAGACCAACTCCTGCAACTCTTCATAAGTTGAAGTCTTACTGGCAAGACACCACTTTTCAAAAAGTGATCTCTTTTCTCTAGCGAATTCCACATAGGTTTGTTTGGCTTGCTTTGAACATGCTCTAAATTTTTGCCGATACGCCTCCGGCACCAACTCGTATGCCCTTAAGACTGCTGTTTTTACAGTGTCATAGTCCAATGACTCCTCAATTGGCAAAGCCGCACACACCTCCTGTGCTTTGCCAACCAGGTTACACTGAAGCAGTAGAGCCCACATGTCCTTCGGCCACTTCAATTTAAAGGCGACACGTTCAAAAGCGACGAAATAAGAGTCTACTTCTGCTTCACGAAAAGGAGGTACTAACTTGATGTACTTGCCCATTTCAAAGTCAGATTTAGACTCGACAAGATCAGTAGGGGAAGGCGGAATAGGAACTTGTCGATCACGAAGGGTTTGCGCCTCAAGATCAAGTTTACGCAGTTGAATGTCGCGGTCAGCTTTAATTTCAAGAGCTCTCAGACGAAGCAGTTGTGTCTCATGCTTCTGTTTTCTTAATGCCAGATCAAGCTCTTTTAATTTAAGCACCACTTGAGGATCTTGATAAGATTCCTTTTTCACACTACTTCCTGAACTGGACTCACTGGACGCAACTTCTGTGTTAATTTCAGTGTCGACCACATGCTCTACTACCAGTTCTGGAAAAATACCTACCTCTGCCAATTTCTTGTACAATTCATCTTTTATCACCTGTTTCTGTGCTGTCCTAGCAACCGTTATATTATAAAAGTCAGCAATCACAAGCAGATCTTTCTTTCTACAACGATTGAATTCCTCCAACGTAGGAGACAGCGTAAATTTGATCAAATCGAAATCCATATTTATCAACAATATGCAACTTCCTCATCCACTAAAGTTTAAAGCAGCCAAACAAAATTATGCTTTTACAACAATACAATTTCAAATTGGTTGAAAATGGACGAGCCCCCAATTGTTACGTGCTTCCCAGTCTAGGGGGTCAGGGAGGCAGTAACAAGAAAATCACTAAAGAGTAGGCAACCAAGAACTCTCATCTCCTGTCCCACCACTCTACAAAGGGAAAAAAAGTAAAAACACACTGATTTTTGTAACACTCAAGAATGACTTTATTTAGTCCAAAATACAAACAAGCGGAAAGCACGGATAGGCTTCAGGAGGGGATAAAGCCAAAACAACAAACATAACGTTCTAACCTTTTAGGGGGTATACTTTTCTAACCTTTCAAAGCAAAATTCAAAATAAATGACAACAGTTCTTACCTTACTCCCTCTCTAACAAAACCCAGGAGAAAACATGGACGTGAACAAAAATGGCATCCGCCTCCCTACGGCTTCCGCAATTAACGAACCAAAATTTATAATCAAAGTCAAAAATTGTAAATGTTTTAAACTCAAGGCTCTTACAGTAGTCAAATGAAGTTAAGAAAACGTAGCTCAACTGCAGTCCGAGTCTGCTTAGCTCAATAACAACAGGTAACGAACAAGTTACAATCAACACTAAGAATTTTAGCACACATGCTACAACTGTGAGGCAGGAGAAGACAGTCTTGGCAGCCTGGAGTCAAAAAGGAGCTCCTCCAACTGGTTCTCCTCTCCAGCTTTATCCACAAGCCCTCTTAATCAAGAGCCAATCACTGACAACCAGGAGATGATTGTAATGGGTGTCAGCTGGTCTTCATTTGCACTCAGGAGGGGGAAAGAGAGAGAGCACAGCAACAAAAAAAACACCAAAACATTGTACACATAACAAGTACGCCCTGGGACGTAACACCTGTAATTGCAACTATTTCTCATGAATACTCATTCACAGTATATCTCAATATCTGTGACTTCATATCTCACAATGTGAATTCATATTTTACAATTGCATCTAACTTTCTCTTTTCCTTTCTGGGTGAAGACCAGCTTAGATTTGCAGAAGGCAACATAATAATGCTACTTATCCCCAGACATCATGCTTATAGCCCATTAGAAAGCACTGATTAAGATATTATGGTTATACATGTGGAATGCAGAATAGAGATAATATATATCTGAGTGTATGCACACGTGCATATGCACAGGATAAGCATATATTATGTAGACAACATGACACAGCACACTCACATCTGACAAGTATTATGTTTTTCAAGCTGAATAATGTTTAACGATAAACATCATTAAACATTTGACCAGGAATTGAGGCAGTATTGAAGGAGACAGATCTATGAGAGTGCCATATGATAGGCCAGTCCAGTGCGCAGACACAAATAAGACTCCTCAGCCAGCGTGCCTGTGTAAATATTTGAACTCTACTCAGCAGATATCAGGGCCTCTAGAGAGAAAGACACTAGTTCAGGTGAGAAAGGGTTCATTCCCATACTGCATGCTTGCTGCCTATGATCTCTCCCCGCGGCTCGTGTATTCACACTCTCCATACGGATTGGAGGTACAAGAAGTGCATAAACAGAATGAAGCCATCAGGGGTGCTGTGCAAAACGTCTGTTATTGAGTCACACATATGACTGTTTTAAATAAAGGGTCACTGCTAAGGGGTAATTTTGTTTTTACTGTATGACATTTTTAAATTAAACCCCAGCATTTTAGTTTGCCTAGTTTTTTTTTTCTTTTTGCACCTGTTTTAATACAAATTAGCTCTTTCTGTACTGCAAAACAGGTGTTAAATAATAAATGTAATAAATAATAAATTTTAGTGTTCATAATAAATGTTTCTGCTAAAAAATCTGCCAGTGGAACAATAAAAATACATTATTCAACAAATTTTGTTTTTATGCAGTTTTTCTTCTTGGGTTCATTTGTTCTGCTTTAAACAATGCTTATATAACTGGAAAAAATTATTAAGTCTCAGTTGTTATACTGTACACTAGTGGTTGACATCAGTATTTAAAGAGTAAGATGACTAATACTTGGAATAATGTATCGCAACAATAATATACTGTGTACAGTACAGTGAAATGACAAGTGAATACAATCTAATGTACGCTATGACACAAGGAAGTGCTAGCACTTCTGTTAATTTGTCACTTATTGCATAACATGATACTGCACTAACAGGAATGCTGATTGTTGTTTGGATATTACATAACATATTGGATATCACATAACATGATATGGGCGTTTTACCAGTTTACAGTTAACCTTCTATACATAACAGAAAGTGACGGGCTAAACCAATAGCAGCAACACATCATGTAAGTTTGAAATATCACTTTCTTTAAATATAAACCAGAAAATACCTCTATGTAGTTAAAAAAAGAAAAAAGTTAAAAGTTCCATTTGAATCAAACTACCTTTCTAAGGGTATGTTTACATGGCAACTATGTCCTTTGCATTTTTGAAAAGTTTCACATATAGATGACAAAGTTTTCAAAATGAATCCCATTCACACAGATCCATGAAAAGTAAAACTAAAAATGCTGTATTATATATGCTAAGCCAGTAGTTGGCGATGTTCATTTGTAAAGAAACACTATGCGCCTGCGCACATACACATTCCTCTAAAGTGTGGTGAATACAAACATTGCAAAACATGCGTCAACCTGTTTTCAAAAGTTTGCGGTTTCAGGTCCCCAAATGCCATAAAAAAATGGACAAAACAAAGTTCTTAGTTTTTAATTGAAAACAGAGACGTGTAAATGCATGCAGCAAATACGCACAACACAACAAAATAGAGAAACGCCCTGAAAATACAGAAATGCACTGCAAATACAGAAACGCACAGCAAATACTCACAACACAACCAATAGAGAAATGCACTGCAAATACAGAAAAGTGCAGCAAATACTAACAGCACAACCAAATATAGAAACGCCCAGCAAATACAGAAACGCACTGCAAATACAGAAAAGCGCAGCAAATACTTACAGCACAACCAAATACAGAAACGCACTGCAAATACAGAAATGCACAGCAAATACAGAAAAGTGCAGCAAATACTTACAGCACAACCAAATACAGAAATGCACTGCAAATACAGAAATGCACTGCAAATACAGAAAAGTGCAGCAAATACTTACAGCACAACCAAATACAGAAACGCCCAGCAAATACAGAAACGCACTGCAAATACAGAAAAGCACAGCAAATACTCACAACACAACCAAATACAGAAACTCACTGCAAATACAGAAATGCACAGCAAATACTCACAACACAACCAAATACAGAAATGCACTGCAAATATAGAAAAGCGCAGCAAATACTTACAGCACAACCAAATAGAGAAATGCCCAGCAAATACAGAAATGCACTGTAAATACAGAAAAGCGTAGCAAATACTCACAACACAACCAAATACAGAAATGTACTGTAAATACAGAAATACACAGCAAATACCCACAACACAACCAAATACAGAAACGTACTGCAAATACAGAAATGCGGAGCAAATACTCACAACACAAGCAAATACAGAAATGCACTGCAAATACAGAAATGCGGAGCAAATACTCACAACACAACCAAATACAGAAATGCACTGCAAATACAGAAATGTGCAGCAAATACTCACAACACAACCAAATACAGAAATGCACTGCAAATACAAAAAATTGCAGCAAATACTCACAACACAACCAGATACAGAAATGCACTGCAAATACACACAGACCTCATCGGAAATGTTTAAAGTAACATTATTATGAGTTGTGAGTATTTGCAGCACATTTCGTTTTTTGGGTGTGTTGCGAGTATTTGCAGAGTGTTTCTGTATTTGGTTGTGTTGCGAGTATTTGCAGGGCGTTTCTGTATTTGGTTGTGTTGCAAGTATTTTCAGAGCATTTCTGTATTTTATTGTGTTATTTATTTGCAGCGTGTTGCTGTATTTTGAGTATTTGCAGCTCGTGTTATCAAACTGATGAAGATGGTTTTTAATGTGCCGGTGCTTTTTTATTTGCAAGCAATTTGCAAGGAAGTTTTAAGTTGCAGCACGTTGAGCTTTCTCGGCCGGGAAGTATTTTGAGTATTATCTTGACATCAAAAAGTTTGAGAACCACTGGACTAAACTAAAGTTTTTATGTTATTGGTTCATGCTGTACTACACTTTGCAGAAATTTACAAAAAAAGAAACCTTTTACAGGCTATGATTGAAGCACTGAAACTGAATATCGTCAATGTGCACTTCAATATTTGCTGCAGTAAAACCATTTGGAAGAAATAGTTGCGCCATTCAAAGGACATTTCACTTTGCACGTTTAACATTCTGAAAACGCATACTGCAGAAAAAAAAGAACAGTATTCTCACAACTCTTTGCTTTTTCTGGGGAAGTGTGAATCTGTTGGGGATGTGTTTGTATGGCAAATAAAGGCCAACCGCTTTTACAACCACAAAGTAGAACAATTCCTGATAAGAGAATGTCGAGAGAGACAATTTCCTTCTGTTCCAGCTGACATGCATTTGACCAACCTTAGAGAGCGTTTTTTTTTTTTTTTTTAACAAGAAAAGAGAGTTCCATTGTCCACTATTCCCTTTGGACAGTATGAACGCTTGACATGGGTTTACTCTACCTAATATGACTTTAATATTTTAAGAGACTGTTTCCTTCGTCCTTCCTTGTTCTGTCACTGCAAAGTTGAATATGTCGGCATGGAAAGAGAAACTAAGGAGAGTTGTTACAGTGGAGCCGGTGATTTTCCTGTACATGACCAGCACTTTCATCGTAACACCTGCATATCAACAGATGATTATCACAAAGGTAAGAAAGCTGCTACTGTTGCGATTTAAAGCAGGAAAAGTAAAGAGAGAGAGAGTGAAAGGCAGAAACATTAATCAAGTCGGTCCGGCGAGTCAGTGTTTTGTTCTTTGAACTGAAAAACAGGTCAGCAGAGTCCAGTTCTAATACACAAAACGGAAATGCCCGAAGCAGAACCACGGAGTGCTTGGAGAATAGCGGTGGAGCTCGAGATGTACTCAAAACCCAAAACTACAGCAGGCATTAATCAAGCCGAACCGGCCATGACAGTCCCAGAGCAAAACAACAGGCGCTGTGATCACTCATGCACCAGATTAAAGAACCGCTGACAGTCATTAGTCTGTATTCTGCTGCTGAACTTAAACATTGACTATGCTTGTGAAATCTTTGTTTTAACCTTGTGCAATGACATGAAATTTTACTTTTTTTTCATGAGCTGACATGTCCTGCCATGTGACATTCAACATTGAAATGTTTTTAAACAGCTTTTGCTATTTAAATATAACCATTGAATATCATATTAAATATAATAATGGAATTAAAGTTTAATTTAAAAAGATGGGAAGACTACATGGAAAATTTATAAATTCAAAATTTTTGCTTTCCCATTTGCTCCAATAGCAAAAAAAGAAAAGAAAAAAAGCTGTAATTTCTGTAAATCTGTAAAAAAAAAAAAAATAATGCAAAAGTAAAGAACACAACATACATTGTTATAATAATTTA
>JAUZSZ010000125.1:23664333-23674744 GCA_034780575.1 Labeobarbus marequensis
CACACACTGCAGCCACACAACTGTGTTCAAACACCTTATAAAAGTGATTTTTGCATAATAGGTCCCCTTTAAGTTGAATAAAAGATGATTTCTTAAAAATAGTGTGAAAATATCAACCGGTCTTGCTCTCGTGAACCCATGTATACCTTTTTATGAATTGTGCTCAAAACATTTTAGATCTCAGTCACGTGAATGTTGAGTGTTTAGGTTCCATAGTGTATGTCTGCAGCCGTACTGTCCGAACGAACGCTTCATATTGTGAACAGTGTTTCACAGCTGCGTTTCATTTGCCATCTGCTCCCCTGATGAAAGTTTTACAGCTGTTGCTGTATTTTCACCATCACACCTGATGACCTTCAGCCTGGATGAGAGTAAAGGATTTTCTGACCGTTCCAACAAAACGCTGATTATCCGGGGAATGTTGATGTTTTTGTAGATGATGTGTCTGTGTTTTAGGGACTGTGTGACCCGGTGATGGATAAGCTGGACAATCACCACCACATTACATCCAGCTACAAGTCAGAGAAAAATTCAACTGGACTTACTTTTGAATCAGCAACAGAAAAAGGGTTATTTATATTTCAGTTTATATTTGATTATATTTGTTTAACATTTATATACACTGCATATTTTTCTAAATTGTAAATAAAGGCAATTGGAGTGTGTTTTATTAGAAAACTTTGAATTTTTCTACATCAAATTTCCATATTTAATTCAACATGTTACTTTCCCTTTCTTTGTTATTACTAAATTACTAGCAATTTTTAAGTCACAATAGTTCCTACACCATTTTTATTTCAGTGTAGTTTGTTTATATTGCTTTTATTCTGTATATATTTTGCTTATTCTACTCTGAATGTTTTACTTCTCTACCTTCCCGTTCGTTCACAACAGTCGCATGCACCTTTTAAAGTTTAACTACAGTTTTTGCATTATACACTTATAAAGACTTTCTTCAGCTCAAAGTGAAAAATGAAATTCGGATCATTCATATTGTATGTCATATTACAGCGCTAACTCATTTCCTAGTTGAAATCATTAATGGAAAACTCAATACACAATAGTTTAATGAAAGCATGATTATGTTTGAAAATGCTGAAACAAGCCTGCATCAGAATGATTCACACAAACATTCATTCAGTCTCTGATACATGTGAAAGTAACAAAAGCGTGCTGGTTTACAGAGGAATTCCTGTATTCAGCATCCTGAATCTGACAGATATTGTAGATTTCAAGTTCTACAAGTCAATACAACTGATTTAACTTTTTTTTAAAACCTGACAAAAGCACTCATTACAACATGAGGTTAATGAGTAAATGATGACAGAACTTCCATTTTTGAGTGAACTAACCCTTCAAAAGCACTTCAGCCCTCTTCATCTGTTATTGATTTTGATCAAAGTATGTCAATCCCATCCGACTTGAAAATATTCTGTCCATATGATTGTGTTTATTAGCATATGAGAGTCCTGAAATGTGCTGGAGTAATTCCTGCCAGGGCTTTCCTTTCATCCGCTGACAATCTGATTTAAAACTGACCGCACAACTAAAATCAGAAGCAGTCAGCAAACACACACACACGCACACACCTGTAACATTAACTGCAAACACATCAGACTGACCTCTGCAAAAATCACCAAACTGTAAGCAAGATCTTACTGTACTGGAAAAGTGTGAGCTGAACTAGACTAGAATCTACTCTGATTGGAGTTCTTCCCAGTTAGGCCAACACTTAGCTTGCACACAGTTTTAAATAAGTTCATTCATTCATTTTTTTTTTTTTTTTTTACAGTGTATGAGAGAGAGTTTTAGCAAATGGACCTAAACCATCTGCAGCAGCTGAGCATCACCATCACGAGAGTCTGGAGAATTCCATCAGACGGCAGAGTCCAAACATGTGCTCAGCAGAAACAGACCTTCATCTTTAGAGGAACGCAGATGTGGGGAAGAAAAATAACATCATACAAGGACACATCTAAGTTTGGGAGCCGAAGTCTGATGCCACTTGGTGTTAACAACCTGGTACCATCCTGCAACCAGCAGGCTGTGATGGTTTCAGAATGATTCACCTACGGATTTCAGCTCCAGCCCCAATCAAACACACCTGAACCAGATCATCAAGGTGTTCAGGGCTAATTGATAATTACAGGCAGGTGTGTTGGAGCAGGGTTGGAACTGATGTCTGCAGGACTGTAGCTCTACAGGAGCAGGGCTGGAGATCCCTGTGCTAAACTGAAGTGTATCAGCACCAATAGAAGTACCACTTGCCGCACGTTTGGATCTTCCTGGCACAGACTGCAGAGCATGGCCTGTTCCTGGTGCAGACTAGAGATACAACGATACCTTTTTTTCAGAACTGGTCCGATCCGATACCAAAAGTTCTGAGTATCTGCCGATACCGATCCGAGCGCAGATTTTTTTTTTTTTAAATATATGTAAAATTTCTTTACTTCTGTGTGTTGAGCAGATCATCACTCTTTTGTGTGTTAAACACAATCTGCTAAATATAGACAACTTAATTTTAATGAAAAATTACACATGAAAAACACACAATCATAATCTATGACAAAAATACTATCATAAATTAGGTATTCACCAAAACAAAGCACTTCTCTTTGTCGGCGCCGATAGCCTTGTGGGCAGCGTGCTGACATATATTGCCGTTGCGCTACGGACAACCAGAGTTCAAATCCCGGTTTGAGGACCTTTCTGATCCCGCCTCACAGTACTGCACACACACATTTATGCGCAAAACATATTTACACTACAAAAGCTTCTTTCGTTTTTCTTGTTGGGGAAACTGGTGAATTTGAGCTGATAATTTTTTAATGTTGTGAGTACTGAAACCGAGGGCTTTGCCAATATTTTCTTCTTTCATCGTTTGTTGAAAGTAAACTCTTAGCCCATGAACTAATTACTCCAGGTACACAAAACACTACATCGAAAAACTTTGGATAATTTGCATATTTGTTTTGATTCTGTGTAAAAATCATTAAATTGTTCTCTTTTTTGTTATATTTGAACAACAGATGCATTACGATTTGACACGGAGTCTTTTGTGTGGGATGTTTCTTTGATGTGAATAAGTTCCAATTACTCTGCACTGACATCTATTTTGTGCGTGTGTGTAACTGGTGGTTTGAGTTATCCTGGGTTCAATTGTTAACTTAAAATTATTTTTGTAGATTTAATTCTGCCTGGCACCCGAATTAATAAAAATTGTTTTAAGGAATTAATTTTCAATTAAATTTCTATTGTTTGGGTGCGCCACCATAACAAGGTAAGGTTGAGAGACCACCAAAGTAGAAACATGCATCTTCAACTATGTTATCTCACCAAGTGGCAAAACTTACAAACAGAGTCCAGAGCCCTCAGGCTTTACTTGCAGCTTGCCTCAGGTCAAGAAGTAGAGGTACTGAGACATGCACGTCTACTGGTGCCTGGACAGGGTTTCAGGCCAGCTCCTCAGGAAGCCCTGGAGCATAGAGCATGTGCAGCTGAGTGTCACTCCCAAAACCTTGAGAACGGGGAGATTATACTGATAATTTGACACACACTCAGACAGCCATTGCAGCAGCATGAACAAGGTCAATCTTATAGACCAATGGTTCTCAAGTCCTGTCCTGGGGACTCCCTGCTCTGCACATTTTGTATGTCTTCCTTAATTAACACACCTGGTTCAAATCATCAGTTTATTAGGAAAGAGCTCCATGAACTGAGCCAAGTGTAAATGTGTAGTGTTGTGGGTCTCCAGGACTGAAACTGAGAACTACTAATACAGACCAATACACCAGTCAACCTGCTGTAGTGCATGTGTCAAACTCCATTCCCAGAGGGCCACTGTCCTGCAGAGAGTAGCTCCAACCAGCTAAACCACCTGCCAGGGAGTTTCTAGTAATCCTGAATACCTTGATTAGCTGGTTCAGGTGTGTTTAATCAGGGTTGGAGCTAAACTCTGCAGGACACCAGCCCTCCAGGACCGTGTCTGGTGACCCCTGCCGTAGGTAATCACAGCGTGCCAATATACAGCCATATCTCATGACATACTCGTGTGATATTGCATTTATACAACAGTTCGACGGCAGGAGTGTGTAAATACATAAACAACAACAATGGAGTGTCTTTAAAAGCTCTCTTCCTTCCGCCACGGATTCAAATCTAAAGTTGAGCCCAAGCCTCCATTACTAATTCCAAAACATCACTTTAGAACTAGTAACGGAGGAATGTTGAGTCGCTTCATTGAAAGCTTGTTGTATTACTGTATTAAAAGCTCGCTGTATTATGAAGAGTATAATGAGAGAGAGATGGACTGCGTGAGTGTGATTACCTGCATCTGATACAGCATTCATTCTTCAGATCGGGCTTGTATTTACAATAAACATTAGTTTGAATGTCTGCCGAGGAAAGTATTATCTTTGTGGTACCTTTAATATCCTTTAATCTGTTGATTTTGCTGCTCAGAACATTTGTTCTCTGCGTCAAGCTGTTATTGAAACTAAAAATTACTTCCGTTTATAGCATTTATAACTTTTCACTGTAAAAGTCTTTACTACTGACTCATAAAAACAGTCTCTTGTCACCATCTATGGGCGGAACAATGTAACTAAAATTACAAAAATGCACCATTTCTCAATATTAAACACTATTATTAAAAACTATCATTTATATAAAATATTAATTATTGAACAACAGCAACAACAACAGCCATCATAAAAGTTGCTAGGTAGTTCAGTCAAAAGTACAAAGGCAGCGCTCTGATATTCAGCATTGAATTTACATAAACATGAGATTTTGCCAAAACTATCCCCTCTGGAACAAATAATAGATTAATGAGACAAAAGACAACTGTTAGATTTACCCATAAAGAATTATATCTCGTGTAACCACTACAGAGACATTAGAGCCAGCAGTACATTCCCAGAGATCTGGCCGAGGTGAGGCGCTCAAGGGCGGCTTCATGAGTCTGAACTGCCGCTGACCATCTGGAGCTCACATGTCTGAAAAAGTCTATGCAAATTTTCAAACAGACATTATCTGTATTAACAAACTGCATATTTGAACCATAAACAAGTACATTCTCATCTGAAAACCTCTTGAAACTACATTCTGTGACACAAAAACTACTTATAAAATAAATATTATTCCATATTAATGCGCTGCTTTAATTAATGCACACTAACCAACACGCATCACTCGCTCGCACTCACACGGAAAGAGAGAGAGAGAGAGAGAGAGAGAGAGAGAGAGAGATTGCGCTGCACACACACATAAACATGTTGTCAATGCTTCCCGACGATTTTTATTAATAAAATAAAAGATAGATACTAGATGGCTACATTATATTCTCCAGCAACGAGGTGATAAAATCACCTTCGCGTCTGGCGGTTCTTTGCCTCCACGTCGTGCATTAAAATCATTTAATGCACGGCTAGCCGTTGATTATCCTTGATTAAACATATATAACATATATAATAATATACTTTGCTTGTTAAAGTTATTTGGTGATCAATCAAGTTTGAGTGGTGTGTCATTTTTCATTTATTTGGTTTACTTGTCCCTAACACAAAACAAGATTGTTGGTTATCGCTCCTTTAATATGGCAGAATAACCTACAATATGCACCAAATACAAAATATTTAGAGCAACAGGGCAGATCATCGAGCAGGTAGATAAGAGAGTCCCGTCCATTTATGAAAGCTGCCGATACAGAAAAAATCATTCTTGGCACTGTGAAAAAAGCATAATTGCTGCTGAGCACCGGCCCACTTTGAGAACTGCTGTCATGGTAACAGTTTGAAGAAAATCTTCCTGAGCATGTTAGTTAAAGTAAACATTTTTATAACCAGTTACTGGAGATCCAACTTAATTCCACAGATATAACTTCATCACCCGCTTGAGTATTGAGGTTTGATACCACCACAGCAAGTGATAGGGCATGTTAAGTGCGTTCTTTGCTATGCATTTGTGTACTTCAGTCGTTGACTGATTTTAGACTTCTTTTTTTTTTGGTCTATTGACACAAGTAACTGCACAAAAGGTAATTTGGAAGTCCAGAATGAGCAGGTCAAAGGCAATCAAACACGAGGGCAGAGAGATTAATGAAACAGTGCTTCTGGCTTTGTCACATTAAACAATAGCAGAAAGGCGACACTGTTGCTGCCATTCTGTGATGCATTGTTTGACATTAAGGCTAATTACACTATACGTACACATTTGTAAACACTGCTTTATCCTCCTCTTCGAACTTCCTGCGTACCCACAGCATCATTTCCTCAAATAGACAGACACAAATTGAAATCCAAAGCTCATTTCAGTTCTTATGTGACCCATTATGTTGCTTAGTGCCTGAAATGTGGATGTTTTTATGTTTATGCATGATACCTGGAGAGGCTGCCTATCAGTTGAGCTTGCAAAACAGTGCGCTCATCTTTGAATTATTTAAAACAGTATCTCAATGAAGAAAACATACAGCTCCAATTCACATCCACTGCACCACACATCAGGGAATATCTGCTTTCTGAGACTCCACAAGCTTTGTGTTACTTTTGTTTGATTTCGATAAATAAGATGCCTTCCTCTGATTATAGGTGTTTGAAAAGAAATAAGTAGGGAACAACAACAACAACAACAAAACAGGGTTCTTCACTTGGAGCAAGTAAATTATTTTATGAATGCTTTTTATTATAATGAATGCATTATTTATATTTATACATTATTACATTTTTATTTATGTAATAACAATATAATTTATTATTAATAAATAATATATTCAAATAAAATAATGTTTTATAATAGTAATATTATAGCATGTTATAAGATATAAAAACAAAAATTCATTATAAAATATAAACACTATTTTATTCGAGAATGTATATTATAATTTTATTTGGTAATTCAACATAAGCATTGACTTTAAATAGATTATAAATAGTTTAAAATGATTTTTAAATGTTTATTTTTGTAAAAACAAAAAAGAGGAAATTATTCATAAATGATTATAAAATTATTAAATATTAATAATTTTACAAAATATAATCATTAATATTATCATTAATAATATTACAAAATATAAGGTATAAATAAAAAAATAATATTCTATTATAAATTATAAACAATATTGTGTTTAATGATATAATGTTAATTATGCAATCTTACAAGTTAGGTAATAAATTATGATATAAACTTTTATATAATTACATAACTATATTAATTAAGAGCCTGGGGATGAAAATTTTTGAACAGAATGAAGATGTGTACATTTTTTCTTATTTTCAGAAGCTACACAACATACTTACATGTTTCCCAGAAGACAAAATAAGTTAAATTTACCCTGATCTTCAAATTCAAAAAGTTTTCACCCCCAGGCTCTTAGTGCATTGTTTTTTCCTTCTGGAGCATCACTGAGCTTTTGAACCTTCTGTAATAGTTGTATATGAGTCCCACAGTTGTCCTCAGTGTGAAAAGATGGATCTCAAAATCATACAGTCATACAGTTGGAAAGTGTTCAAATACACAAAAAAGCTGAAAAACCAAAGAATTTGTGGGACCTGAAGGGTTTTTCTGAAGAACAGCAAGCAGTTTAACTGTCCAGGACAAACAAGGGTCTCATGAACAACTATCACTAAACAAAGAAACACAGCTGTGGATCATTCTGGTAACAACACTCTCATAAATAAAGGTACAAAAGTGTACCTTTTGAAAAGGTACAGCCCCAGTGACAGCTTTTGTACCTTTATTTCTTAGAGTGAACACAGTATTAAGAATCAAGTGTATGTAAACTTTCGAACAGAGTCATTTTTATAAATTCAACTATTATTTTCTCTTGTGGACTCTGTGTAAACGTCTTTTTTGTGTAATATCTTATTCAGGTCAGTTCTAAAACAATAACATGCATTTTGCATGATCCCTCTTATTTGGTAAAATTAATTAACATTTCACAGATTCTGCAAGGTGTATGTAAACCTCTGACTTCAACTATATGTTATACAATATACACAATATTTTTAAAAAAAATATTTTTGAAACACATTTTGGTGAGATGATGTTTAAAATAAAAATATTTCAATAATTTTAAGATATTAATGCTTTTTCATCTTCAACTGTCCAAAATCCTGCTAAAAGAGCTGACATTTTAATATTTAATCCTACACACAAACAAACAAAAACAGACAAAAGGCTAAAAACTAGAAATGAAGACTTCCTGAAAGAACGATAGTCATCATAATGTATTTAAATCATTTTAAGTAAATAAGTAGTAAAGTACATACTTTTTTATATATAGGATGAAATTGATTATTTAACACCAGTCCAAAGACAGACTGTATCCCCATTCTTATTTAAAACTATGTTTAGACATCTTTGAAATCCTATTTCTTCTGTAGGAGTTTTATCTGTAAATGACATCTTGTAATTTGCGTTTGCTGGATTTATTTATTCCTCAAAAGAATTAAGGCTCAGAGATTAATTTGACTACTTTGAAGTCTTGGAGTGCTCCCATACATATTAAACTCATGTTTACTTCTAAATGCTTATAAATGGCAAAAATCTGTTGAAGATGCACACGCATATCAAGAATATCCGCTTGAATGCCTGCATTTACATGCATCGGTGTAAAAGATATCAAAGAGAACATGTTCCCAGGGAAATGTTAGATATTATGACTGCTACTAATTTCCATGGGACAGGATGCGTTACAGAAAGACAATATACAGGGGTGGGCGGGCAGAACACATCTTCAGAGGAGGAAGGATTAAAGTGATGTAGATGAACATCAAAACGTGCTGAGGGACTTGTGTTTTGTGTGAGAACATGAAAAAGAACTTACTGATAGCGAGGCCTCTTGGCCCATTATGGCATCTCTCTCATAGAATTTTAACGAGCTCTCCAGCAGCGGTAGTTTTTGTCTTACTGCTCTTAGGGACGACTTTAATGTGCTCCCGACTCTGCTGCTAGAGAAGAGACAGCCTCTCTGCTTGAGTTTAACAAACTCGGCTTTACCGAGTGCTCACGTCCACATGCAGCACCATCACGGAGCCTCTTTTCTAAGGTTACGACATGTTTTCCTCGCTGTCAAAAACTCTCGGATGCATTTCCGAGTGATATCCGGGAATATTTTGCATCAGTGCTTCTCAACTGATTTGATGCGGGTCCCAGATTTTACATTGAGCAACACAGTGCCAAAAACTTTCAGTTATAAAAACAAACAAAAATGACCTTAGAATTGAACTGTGCATCAACTGCATTAGCCAATTAATATGCCAAAAATAAATGATTTTAAAAAATGATTAGAACTGCAAGATATGAGATAAGAGTGAGAGAGAGAAAAAGAGAGATTTAAACATTTTTTTCTATAAGAGATAAGAGCTGTGAGATAAAAACTCAATTGTGAGAAAAACGTCAGACTTGTGAGATGTAAATTGCAGAATTGCAAGGTATAAATGGAGAACTGTAAGACATAAATGCAGAATGTGTGATGTAAATGTGCATTTCTGAGAAAAAAAATCATAATTGTGAGATAGAAATTCATAATTGTGAAATATAAACACATTTCTGAGGGAAAAAAGTCAAAATTGTGAGATATAAACCTGTCATAGCAAGAAAAAGTCATAATTGTGAGATATAAATTCGTAATTATGAGAAAAAGTCATAATTGTGAGATATAAATTCTTAATTGTGAGAAAAGGTTAGAATTGTAAGATATAAACTCTTAATTGTGAGAAAAAGTCAGAAGTGTGAGATATAAATTTGTAATTGTGAGAAAAGTCAGAATTGTGAGTTATAAATTCTTAATTGTGAGAAAAAGTCAAATTTGTGAGATATAAACTTGTAATTGCGAGAAAATTCATAATTGTGAATTTAAATTAGCAAAATCAAGAAAAAGTCAGAATTGTGAGATATAAACTCGTAATTGCGAGAAAAATCAGAGTTGTGAATTTAAATTTGTAAAAGCAAGAAAAAGTCAGAATTGTGAGATATAAATTTGTAATTGCGAGAAAAAGTCAGAATTGTGAGATTTAAACTTTTAATTACGTGAAAAAGTCAGAATTGTGAGATATAAACTCGTAATTGCGAGAAAATGTCAGAATTGTGAATTTAAATTTGTAATTACAAGAAAAGTCAAAACTGTGAGATATAATTTTGTAATTGCGAGAAAAGGTCAAAATTGTGAGGTATAAACTTTTAATTACGTGAAAAAGTCAGAATTGTGAGACATAAATTAACAAAACAAATGTATATATATATATATATATATATATAAAGGATTTATTGTTGATGCACTTAGAAAAATATCTGCATTTACACAAAGTTAGCTATTCATTGTTAGTTATTTATATACATGAGAGACAAATCCCCTCATTCTGTAGAATACACCTGAGAAGTTTTCATTTTGTCTATCCTTGTTGCAAGTATT
>JAUZSZ010000125.1:23753117-23763931 GCA_034780575.1 Labeobarbus marequensis
AAAAATGTGTTATTTCAGAAATTCCACTCTCCAGGCCTGTTTACACTAATATTATTGTAAAATATTATTATTACAACCCGAATTCCTGAAATGTTGGGATGTTTTTTTAAATTTGAATAAAATAAAAACTAAAAGACATTCAAATCACATGAGCCAATATTTTATTCACAATAGAACCTAGAAAACATAACAAATGTTTAAATGAAGAAATTTTACACTTTTATCAACTAAATGAGCTCATTTCAAATTTGATGCCTTATACAGGTCTCAAAAAAGTTGGCACGGGGCAGTGCCGCATTAAGCCTTTGCGGGGCCCTGGGCTAACGCAGCTTTGAGGCCCCCCCAAATTCGGGTTATATCTTTGTGAGGGAACGCAAATATATTTGTGAGGGAACACAAAAGTTTTGCAAGGGAATGCAAAGTTTCTTGAGGGAATGCAAAAGTTTTGCAAGAGAATGCTAGAGAACGCAAACATTTGAAAAATATTTTTTTCCAACCCCAAATTTTTTCCACCACCATGTCCCTTAAGGGGCTCCATAGATTTAAATTTTGACAGTTGGAGTTTGAATAGTCTTGGCTCATCTGAACATTCTGTCATTGTAAGTCTATGGGATTTTTATGATTTTTAATCTTCAGTTTTATGAAAACTTTAAGTCAGATAAGTCTGAAAAGGTATAGCAACATGCTAGTCACATGCTAATCATGCTAGTAACTTGCTAATCATGCTAGCGACATGCTAGACACTACCTAGTCATGCTAGCAACATGCTAGTCACTTGCTAATCATACTTGCTAGTTACTTGCCAATCATGCTAGAAACAGGCTTGTCACATTTGCTGATCATGCTAACAACATGCTAGTCACTTGCTAATCATGCTAGTAACAGGCTAACCATGCTAAAAACATGCTAATAATGCTAGAAACATGTTATCAACATCTATCTAAATTTTTAAACTTCAGCTGCTTTAAACTCTCAGGCTAGGCTTTCTCAAGCCAACCTAAAGTTTGTCTTGACAATTTTATTTTATCTAGTTATTATTATTATTATTATTAGAATAAACAGTTATTACAAACATTTGTATTCTATCAGTGCGACAATATGTTTACATTTTTAAGTTATTTATTTTTTTAATGGAGAACTACTCTACCCTCTTTTATATCAAATTGCAGAAAAAAACCTGTACAACAAATAAAACTTGTACTTTCGGTCACATGTACAGAGCTGCTGTTACTACATATTACTATGGCTTGGTGGCGCTCACAAACACATTACTTTGATGAGTGACAGTGAATCACAGAGGAAAAATCTGGAACTCTTGTATTTGGTGTTGTTTGATAAAAGACCATATAGCGAACTCAAAAATCTGAATGACTATTTGAAAACACACTGTTTGATTTCTTTTCTTCTCCCTGACAAACAGGTGTCAGAAACAGAAAGTTGTGCAGTGCTTTGTGTGTATTTCTGCTTTTCTATAACAGAATGAGATTACCTTTGTATTCAGCCATCTGCGGGGTTTTTTTATAGATTGGGCAGAATAGACAAAGCACATGCAAAAATCAGACTGAGTCTGAACAGGACTTCAGAACCCAAAAATGGATCAGTAACATCAATCTATATGTTCACTGTGCGTACATGAACAATCAAAAACAAAACAATGCAGATAAATTGCAAGAGCATATCCTGTGTGAACTGTCATGTACCATATTTTACTCTTTTCAAATAAAACCTGTGTCTATTTGATGTCAGTTTTTGGTTGATGTGAAAACAGCTGACGTCCAACAGGTCCACATCAAAAGTGCCCCTGAAACAGCACTGACAAATAACAATGAGAATTCCTGCTTCATGATATCAAAAATGCTGGGACTCAGAAGCTGAAACATAATCTTGTTTCTTTTGGGCAGACAAGATGTATGTAAATCAGCAGGTATCAGCGGCATCTCATCACCTACTGTCTGTCTTCATTAAAGTCAACAAAAACCTGTCAGGGTTTTCAGTTGAAGCTCATTATGATTCAACGAGTTCATTGGTACAAATCTGTGCTCATTATACTTTTGCTAGCACATCTGTCACACACGTCCGCACACCATCCTCAGGCTCATGAACAGCTGGAAACAACTGTGAGTCAAAGCTGAGCAGACTCCAGTGCTTAGTCATACGTCCTTGATTTAGAGTGTGTGGACCGTCTGTCAGTTTGACTGTAGATTGAAGCAGGTAACCTGTGGCTTTGAATACAAATGTGGTCATCATTGCCAGTTCTGTATAAACATTAAAAAAAAAATCAGATGAACAAGGGTACAGATGCTCATGATAGCCTATGTACTGCACTGACTGCACTACTTGCATTTTTATATTGCAAGACAAGAGCTGTATTTTGAAACTTGGTAAGCTGCCTCCATGGGCATCACAGATGCTGCAGACACTCTTTTAAGATGTTCTTTTGCTTAAATTTGAAATCACAATGTATATGTTGGGGAATAGGAAACGCCATAATGCACTGCAGCAAGCTCAGTGAAATAAATATATGGAGATAAAATGATGCCTAAAAGATTTGCATGCGCAGGGTAAGATTTGTAAAAGTGTACTTAAGATAGCAAGTGTGAATTAATTTTGCATGCGCAAGAAAAGATTTGTAAAAGTGTAAATCACGTTTCAAGTGTAAGAAAAAAAGATTTATGTATTGTGAAACTGCAACTTCATGTTAGGTAAAATAAATATGATCTGTATTCTTCTGACTTCTATTTTCCATAAGCACAGTAAGATATTCTTAAAGTAATTTGTATCGTTGTATCTAATGGTCTTTCTGAGGGCTGATGAAATCCTAGAATTGCCCCTGCAAAATGTATAAAATGCTAAATGCAAAAAATGATTTTTTATATATTTTTTTCAATACATAGTAAATCAGCACCTATTATTATTGTAATATCAAATCAGAAGGTATATGACAGTTTCCAGCCAACTTGTGATTAGATTTTTTTTTTTTAATTAGGAACACCCCCCTCCCCCGACCAATCTTTAATTGAATCAAATTATACAAAAAATGTGAAATATTTAATTATGTGTATTTATGATGCAGAAAGGGCTAGCTATTAAGTTAGTCTTATCAAAATAAAGATGTTATCCATTTTATTTAAAAAATGTAACCTAAAATTTTTAAAACTCTCTGGTGAGAAGTTTAGTTACTTTAAGGAAAAAAAGTAAAGAAAATAAATTAATAAATTGCTTAATTAATTGCAGGGCCAACAGCACTGAGAATGCAACACATAATTGTCTGATACATTTTTGAAACATTTTGATACTTGTTTTGTAGCAACAAATATTCACATTCACATTCTTGCATACCGCAGCACCGGTTCAAGGGTTCAGCAGTGGTGTGAGAGCTCAGGAGTGACATGACATGCTGTACTTAAGTTCTGGAAAGTGAATATTCTGATAGAGATAAATGGGTGGAGCACAGTGTTCTCTCTCGTCGCAGCTCTTATTCACATAGCTCAGGATTCATCCATGCTCATCATTTGTTCTGTTTAGTTTTGGGCAGCTGGGGAATCGATACCCGTGGGCCCGAACAAATCACTCCGCATCACCACCAAGGATCATTTAGCACTGTCACATAGGTGTACACGGACACACACAGGCACCGTGAACCGTATCTCCCTGTATGGCTTACACTTACTCCTTGTTGAAGAATGCTGGGAGGAAAGCTATCTTTAAGGGGCTGTGAAAAGGCTGCGGCTCTTAGCAGGATGAAACATGGGAATAGCGACAGCATAGTGTTGCGGTAGCAAGCTCAGTCTGAGGTAGAGATTAATAGGAGAAGGATAGAGGAACATTACCAGCAGTCAGGGATAAATGGTTGAAACTTGTATGTGCTGTAAACTTTATTAATCTGCCTCACCTGCGCAAAAAAAGCAGCTCCGCGAAGAGCCGTTCATCAGAAGCGAGCCATATCGGGGAGTCAGAGAATCAGCTATGCAGTGTTCCTCTTTTGGAGGGTCAAGTTATTACTTCCAGAGGGCACGTAATGTGGAGGAACACTTAACGGTCAACAGGGGGGAAGTGCTACCTGTGATTAGAACATGTCCGGGGCAGGCTTGATAAGGCACTTCCTGTATAATCCGCCGTAGGAGCTCAGAAACGTTAGGATATTAAGATGAAGAGGTGGAAATAGAATGAATGTAACACATTAGTGAGACACAATAGTTCTTGGAGTGGAAAGGAAAGTGGGGTAATTCCTCTCAAAAGCATTTAACATTTGAACCCTTGTTCTGGACATTTGAACACTTGTTCTGGACATAAACGCTTAACTCTTCAATAAGAACCAATGAGGTGACAGCTGGGAAAGGAAAATTTGAGGTAGTCATAGGTCAGTATGGTAAAACAGAGATAAATCTTGCTTATTAAATCAGCTCAGACTAGCCTAAGATGATCTGTTGGTGTCCCAGTCCAAACAGCTTTGATAGTTAATAGTTTGATAGTTGGGCCATCGTTGAACATTTGTTGGCCCAGTTTCCTGTGTAGGAGTGCAAAGACACTACGATATTGAGTTTAAGAACTGGAATTAGAAAGAATGCAACACATTAATGAGATACAAGAGCTCTTGAAGTGGATCTTTAAGGAAGGAAAGAGGGTTAAATCCTCTCAAGAACATTTCAAATTTGAACCATCTGTAGTTCTAAAGAGAGACGCTTGACTCTCCATCAAAGGCAAATTCACACTGCACAGACAAACGTCAATAAACATCAATAAAACTAGTAGGAGTTTGTTGGATCAGTGTGTTACCCCTGTTGGCGTTTGTTTTCACTGATTGAACATGCTTAATCAACGTTTGTTGGGTCGTGGAATGTCTGAGCGGTGTGAAAGGGTTTTCCAACAAACTACAACAAACTCTGACGTAATCTCATGTGGCCACGAACCGTTTCCATGACGATGCACATATTTCACTTAAAGCGTGCTCCACCAATGGCCTCTTTCGTTTTATTCGCCATCTTTTCAGGCGAAGAATGACACACAAAGACATTAATAACAGTAAAATTTTTATTGTGGTTACAGGATCATCAGTTTTGTCCCCAATCAGACTTACACCATCAACACCAGACGCGAGCGGCGCAGTGCGACGCGACAAAATACAAGTTCTATTGATCAGTGACGCCGTCTACACTGAGTGCGGCGCAATGCGACAACTGTCGCGTCTGGTGTAGACATGGTGTTACTTGACTCTCTGTGACTCGAAATTTGTTGGTGTTTGTTGGGGCAGTGTGAACATGACAGTTATGTTTAGTAAACTTCTAAATCCAACAGCCAACTTGAGCCAACTTTTTTGTTGGTGTTTGTTGGCATTTTTCTGTGTGGTGTGAATTGGCCTGATTAAAAACAAATGAGGTGACAGATGGGAGAGGAAACTTTGAGGTGGTCAACAGGTCAACGCGGTAAAAAAGAGGGACATTTTGTGCAATGAGAGAATGTGCAATCAAATTAGTGAATTTTTGAAGGCAAAAAAGTTCACAGTTTATTTTGAGAGGTATGAATCACTGATCACTTTCACTTGGTGAACTTTGCAAATTCAAATGACAACCCAAAATGTTGCGATATGTTTTGCCCTCCTTTGAAATTCCATATCGCATGGATTCCTCTTGAAATAACTTGATTTCTTTCATAACAACACTCTGAAGATTTTAGCATGGTAATCGATTTGACAATGTTAATGTATTTGGTCTTGGCGGAATAAATCTGCTATGCTGCTGAACTGATGCTGCTGTTAGTTATTGCTGTTGTTGTAGATGACAGGTGGAGCTGGGGAAGGTGAAGGGTTTCAGAGGAACTTTGAAGATGTGTTGTGAAATGCTCTAGTGAATGGTAACCAGCCATTTAAATGTAAAGCAGCAAGCTTGTGCCAAGTGTTTAACGTTGTGAATGCATCAGTTTGCATTAATGACCCATCAGCCTGTGCCATCTAGAGTTTCATGACAGAACTTGGCACTTATGAGCAATAGAAATGTCTTCATACTCATGTAGACTAGAGTTGCAGGTATCTTTTAATCCCCTGACCCCCGTCAATGCTGGCGTTTTTGTTGTTGTTCTTGTTCTGTCTTCACTGTTCCTTATCCGAATGTGAAACAACAGCCCAGGCCAGTGTTTGCCACCTTGCAAACAAACTAATCAGTGAAAAAAAAAAAACTCTTTCATTAGTGCAATTTCAGAGACTCTTTCTGCAAGTTACAGCTGTCTGCCAGTAGGTGGCAAAAAGCAACTGTCTTTCTGAGTGAGTCTTTTGAATCATTTTTTAACCTATTCATTTAAAACTGATTAATTCATGAACTAAACAAGATACTTTATTTTTGTGTGAGTCATTGGAACATTCATTCAGCCAATTAGTTCACAAATGCTGAGACTACTTAGAGACTGCTCATAGAGACTACTACTGTGCCTTTGTTTGGAACTGTTTCGAACTGTTAGCAATAAAGAAAATGAAGTAGCAATAATAATAATATAAATTTTTCTATATTTTAAGTTACTCAGTATTAACTTTTTAATAAACAGATCATGTTTATTAAAACAAAACCATATAAAGCCAAATTCTGGACATCACTGTGAGTTAAAAAAAAAGACTTACTTTAAAAAAAAGTACATTATTTAATTGATACGAATAAATTTGATGATTATTTCTACCAGATTAACCAAATTTGTGCAAAGTTTACTGTGATAGTGAAACAGTTCATACAAAGTGACCATACGTCCTCTTTTTCCCAGACATGTCCTAGCCAGGATTTCTAAATTGCCTAAAATGTCTGGCTTTTGGTTTTGCTTTCATACTAGCTGAAGGTATTGACTGAAAAGTAGTTTGACCAGTTGCGTCCATGCATTGTACATAATCAACCAATCATGGTATGCGAGAAGGTGGGATTCACAGAGAACGGTCAAAGCAATGCAAATACATACTTATAATGTATGAGGACTATAGAAAGCAAGTCAATAGGAAAAATAAATCCAAAACCCAGACATGTTAGGTAATTTAGAAATCCTGACTAGGATATATACAGGAAAAAAAGAGGATGTATGGTCACCATAGTTCATAGTGTGAGGAGTAGAGTGAAATTTAAGTGATGACAGAAATGTGTTTGTAAAGTGAGCCAGCAAAGGTGTGCTATACATATTTTTTGATACAAACTGACAGGAATGTTGGCTAAAAGTTCAAAGACTGGAGTTCTGTTGTCCCTCCGTCATGACGCTGTTGTCCCTCCATCATGACTGCTTCCTCGATGTAACATTGTGTTTCGGTATCCTTCATACCATCTGATACACTTTTGACTTCCTCTGCTTTCCTACTTTCCCTTTCCTCGGCCAGGCTCAACTCACCGCAGTCTCTCTACTTCTCCCCCTCACCCCTTTCTCACCTTTCCATCTCTTTCAGTGCTCCGGGCGCTTGCCCTGGGACTAATTAGAGAGAAGTTGCAGCTCCGAGCGCAGCTCTGCTGACATTGGGAATAAGTGTACGTTAGTGTCGGTGTGCACGTTTGTGTGTGCATGTGTGCATTAAAACGAACTGCTCTGCTCTCAGACAAAACAGCAGGATCTTTGTTTTATTATTTATCTAACTGCTACTTTTCCATCACATTCTCTCTCTTCCTTATTCTGTGCTGCGAACATGAAGTAGCAGTGTGGATTTGAAGAGCTATTTTGTAGCTTCCTGCAGAAAAATACAGTCAAGCTACTAAAAGAATGTAGCTAATATATATAGGCCTATAATACATACTAACACTTTGTAATTAGGTCTCATTTGTTACCATTAACTTAGATTAATAAATACTGTACAAGCGATTTTGTCCATGTTAACTAAAGTTAACAATTAAAACTTAATTGTGAAGTGTTATATTTAGATATATCCCAGGGAATGCCTGTTCTAATAAAACATGTCTGCCAAATGTATACATGCAAATGAGAATTTATAATATTAATTATATTTTCTTTAAATATTTTATTTCTGTAATAGTGTATAAAAACTGTCCAAAAGTCACCAAAGAAACCATAAAATTATTTGGAATAATTAAGATTTTTGAAAGAAGTCTAAATGCTGCATTTATTGATTAAAAAATACAATAAAAACAGCAATATTGTAAAATATAAGAATTTAGAATAACAGTTTTCTTTTTGAATATAGTCTCAAATGTAATTTATTTCTGTGATGCAAAGCTGAATTTTCAGCAGCCATTATTCTAGTTTTTATTCAGTGTCACATGATCCATCAGAAATTATTCTGATATGCTGCTTTGGTCCTCAAGAGACATTTCTTATTATCAGTGTTGAAAACAGCTTTTCCTGCTTAATATTTCTGTGGAAACCATAATACAGTACCATTCAAAAGTTTGGGCTAAGTACCATTTATTAAAACAAAAAAGAGTTTACTTTTATTCAGCAAGGATGCATTAAATTGATTGAAAATGACAGCTATTTTAAATTTTAACAATATTTCAGAAATGATATATAGACTTTTTTTCTTTAAAGTTGCATGTGCACTACAGTGCCAATAAAAAATAGCAATGTAGCATTTTGTCATTTGAAAAAGTAGCTTATTTTCAGAAAAGCTACTGTTTTAGATAAGCTACTGTCACCCTGCTGAAAAAAGGTAGAGTTAACAGCGTTGCTACTTTTAGTTCGTTACTCCCAGAACTGTTTTGCATGACTGTCTAGACAAGACTTGCATCTAATTGGTGAACTGACATGCTGTGATATAATACAGGAACCGCCAGCGTGAATCTGAAGGGCTGCATTGCACATGAAGAATCCAGAATATTCTATAGTGAGGAGTGATACTTTATCATGGGACAAACAAATGCGGCAGGCTGTGAGCAAATCAATGTAATTGATTGTTTGTAGCTTGGTGAAATCCTCAACACACTTCATGCATGTATCATTTATCACATCAACTAAACCCACATCCCTGCGGTGCCTTTGTTATAACAAAATTGTATTGCGTTTTTATATTGGCCAACAAATACAGTGTCAATTATCATCTAATTAATCTTTCTAATAAGGCTTTGGTTAAGCACCAACAGCCACATCATTTTACAAGCCTCCTGATGCTGTATATAGATTATTTAGCCTGAGATTAGTATAATTCAGAGGCCAGGATTACAATCGTGCGGGGTGTTATTGATCCAGAGCTCTGAGCTGAGTAGATGGAGGACAGCACAGACTTTTTCTTGTGTTGTGCAGTGAGATGTTCTGTTCTTTCAGGAGAGAGGGCCGCTGGACCGGGCCGGTCGATAGCAGCAGAGCTAACCCGACTGTTACCAGCACTAATGCATAAACAGAGGATTACAGGAGCTGTCTGATCTGGCTGTAGTACAAAGGATGGACATGGCGGAACTATTGACAAGATGTGCATTACTGGGAAATGTTTTATGGCTGAGTTACTTGCGTAACTCGATTTACCCAAGTACGACTTGTTCCTGAGTCAACAAGTTTGTTAGTTCTGGAACAACATTCATATCAGCCAATCAGATTTTAGGTCTCTGCTCGGACAAAACCCTCTCTGAACTTCCTTGATCTTCACTACTCTGATACCACAAGACCTTTCCAGTTCTACATTATATTTCTATTTAAATTTCAATCAAGAATTTATGCATTTAAATGTAGATAAAATTTATCAAGAGATTTGGGTCTCATTCAGAAAGCATGCATACACAAAAATGTGTGTGTGAAATGTGTATACAAACGATTTTATGAACAAATCACGATTCACCAAAAATTTCGTAATTTATTCTAAATTTACAAAAAAATATGGGAACAACTGAAACCACATGTACGCAAAAAGCACTTACTTTGTACGCCCTTATAATCATATTAAGAAGTTATATTCCACAGAATAAAACATTTCAAAAGATAATTGCGACTTTTTATCTCACAATTGCGAATTTACATCTTAAACGTCAGAATTGTGAGACATAAACTCGCAATTGTGAGATAAAGAGTCAATTATTTTTTCGAAAGTTTTTTCTGTGGCTGAAACAAGTTTCCATACATGAGAGCACGACGACAGTGACGAAAGACGGGTTAACTTTTTAAACTGATTTAAAAAATTTATTTAATTTCAAACAAATTGATTCATAGAAATCAATTGGACGTTATTTCATTTGCTGTACAGTCAGACAAGATATAGTTAGATAGCTGGTACTAAGGTTTTCTGTATAGTTTCTAGGGCATTGCTAAGCAGTTGATTTGCAGTTGCTAGGATGTTGCTATGGGTGGATATAAACTGAAATATATATATATATATATATATATATATATATATATATCACTGGTTTGTGTAGCTGAGGGCAGCTGCAGTGGAAACAAACGTGCAGCTGCCTCATTGCACCATGAATTTATAACCAATATGCCATCGATCCTGCAGATCAGAGCATGGCCAGCCAAAGGAAAATGAGGCGTGAGCAACTCCACCTGCAGATGACCCCAGATCAGGTCAGGCCACACAGGGTAAATGGGACGTTACTAACAACCAGCAGGAGCCGCTGACCCAGGAGCAGCTGAGCACAGATGCTGAGGAAATGAGATGTGAGTAATGCCACTGTCAGGAGCTGACCTGAGATCAGATGCTGAAAGAATGAAGACGTGACCGTAATGATGACCTGCCAAGGGTGGGCATCGCAACAGGTTCAGTTTCACTGCGGTCTGCTCTTTACAACTCTCTCTTGGGTTATTTGCTCATCATTAGCACTAGCATGGATAAATGGGCTAACAGTGCAGAAAATGATTTCTTGAACGTCCGCAACTAATGATGAGTTTTCATTTTTAATGCGGCTTGTATTATTAAACCG
>JAUZSZ010000125.1:23799943-23810830 GCA_034780575.1 Labeobarbus marequensis
GTTTTTGCCACATTTCTTTAGTATGTGTAAAGAGGCACAGTTGTACCATGTTACGATGACAAATTTGAATGTTTCTCTCAATGCGCTCACATTCTGGCCATGTTTGAACATGTAATACTTATAATTATTACCATTAGATCAATTACCATACCATACCATTAGATTTACCCACATATTAATCCTTTCAGTTTAGTGTGATATTGCTTTAATGCATTATCCCTCATGAATAAATATAATGCCTATAATGTCTATAATGTCATTGTGCAATTCTGAGTGTGCTACACACTGGTGAGTGGGGCAAACCACCTGTAGAAACACACTCTTTTTTTCTCTATATGCACCAGACACTTTTTTATAAACACTCCATGTTACAAGGACTTAATAAGATAACACAAATGTTTACTTGTAAATGCACCACAAATCATCAGTGGTGGTCAGTAACGAAGTAAAACCTCTTCGTTACTGTACTTAAGAAAATTTTTCAAGTATGTGTACTTTACTGGAGTAGTTTTATTTTGAGTAACTTTTACTTCACTCCATTCCAAAGCATAAGATCATACTTTTTACTTCACTACATTTCATATAACATATAGCTACTCCTTACATCACGTGCTCTGAGACGCAGAAGAGTCATTCCACGAAACCGGTACGATTTGGGCTTAAACATTTTTAGATTTTTTTTTACCAAAAAATATTACTTTTCAGAACACCCCATAGCATTAATCACATATTTAACTTCCTGAAAAACATATTTTCCCACCTCAGGCATAAAATCCCTATTATTATTGGTCATTATTTTAAGATATGGGCACTAGCAATCTTCAACCCCATTATGGACACTATGGGAGCTCTCTGAATATGATCATAAAATGTATTTGTAATGAAATCAACATTTTCCTATTAATCAGATGTCCCTCACACTAATTCAGTATTTGCAAATATAAAAGTTACATAAAATCTCACACTTTTGCTATACTAAAGCCTGAAATGGAGCTTTTTGTGACAGCAGCCTTATCATTTTTGATCAAAGAAGAGGGTTAACTTCAGAATTTGAACTAAAATCAGTATTCTTATGATTGCTCTGAACATTTCAGACTGAGTTCAACAAAAATTAAATTACTTTTTCATAAATTTAAAAAATAATTAATAAAAATGTAGGTGTGATGGGGTTGAGACTAGGGTAACGAGGTTGAAGATGGTAACGTGGTTGAAGAGACAAATACAGTTTAACGTATAAATAGTTGTTTTTTACAGAAATTCACTGTAAGATTTTCTATAAACACTGTATTTCATTATGTGACTAAGAAAGACAACAGATATAAATTGCAACTGAACCAAGTTTTATTAACCCGACTGAAGGAAAAACAACAATAACATAGTATTACATTAGAACATTATAAACTGACTGAATAGGTCATCAAAACAAAACATATAACTTGTGTGGCCGCTTCGTAGCATTCAATATCTGGCCCACACCTCTTTCAAGATCTCCACATGGAGATGGTGCTGAAGCACACTGGCTCTGGTTTTCCACCAACATACAACACCCCTGTACAGTGCATGCAGAATGTATTCACAGTGCTTCACTTTTCCCACATTTTATGTTACAACCTTATTCCAAAATGGATTAAATTCATTATTTTCCACAAAATTCTAAAAACGATACCCCATAATGACAATGTGAAAGAAGTTTGTTTGAAGTTTTTGCTAATTTATTAAAAGAAAAGAAAAAAAATCACGTACATAAGTATCCACAGCCTTTGCCATGACACTCAAAATTGAGCTCAGGTGCATCTTGTTTCCACTGATCATCCTTGAGACATTTCTACAACTTGACTGGAGTCCACCTGTGGTAAATTGAGTTGATTGGAGATGATTTGGAAAGGCAAACACCTGTCTATATAAGGTTCCACGGGTAAGAGTGCATGTCAGAGCACAAACCAAGCCATGAAGTCCAAGGAATTGTCTGTAGACCTCTGAGACAGGATTGTATTGAGGCACCGGTCTGGGGAAGGGTACAGAAAAATTTCTGCAGCATTGAATGTTCACAGATGCATGTAGTCTCTGTTAACCTTAATGGAAGAAGTTTGAAACAACCAGAACTCTTCCTAGAGCTGGCCTCCTGGCCAAACTGAGCAACTGATGGAGAAGGGCCTTGGTTAGACTGGTGACCAAGAACCTGATCATCCTCCACCTCCATGATCATACGTGGAGATAGGAGAAACCTACAGAAGGACAAACATCACTGCAACACTCCACCGATCTGTGCTTTATGACAATGTGGCAAGACTCAATCCTCTCCTCAGTGAAGATGCATGAAAACTCAATTGGCATTTGCAAAAAAGCACCTAAAGAACCCTCAGACTATGAGAAGCAAGATTATCTTGTCTGATAAACCTCAATTTCAAGCATGTTTGAAGGAAACCAGGCACTGCTCATCATCTGCAAAGTACCATCCCAAAAGTAAAGTGTGCTGGTAGCAGCCTCATGCTGTGGGGATATTTTTCAGCGACAGGGACTGAGGGACTCGTCAGAATAGAAAAAAAGCTCAGTGCACCAAAATATTGAGATAGCATTAATGATAATGATTCACAATCTCAGATTGGGCAGAAGGTTCACCTTCCAACAGGACAACAACCCTAAGCACACAGCCAAGATAACAAAGGAGTGGCTACGGGACAGCTCTGTGAATGTCCTTGAGTGGCCCAGCCAGAGCCCAGACTTGAACCCGACTGAACAACTCTGGAGAGATCTGAAAACCGACGCACCGATGTTTCCCATCCAACCTGATGGAGCTTGAGAGGTCTTGTGAAGGAGAATGGGAGAATCCGTCCAAAAATAGATGTGCCAAGCTTGTAGCATCATACTCCAAAAGACTTGAGGCTATAATTGCTGCCAAAGGTGCTTCAACAAAGTATTGAGCAAAGGGTGTGAATACTTATGTACTTTTTTTTTTTTTTATAAATTTGCAAAGATTTCAAACAAACTTCATTCACATTGTCATTATGGGGAATAGTTTGTAGAATTTACTTGACACTGATTTTTGTGAAAATCTAGGCAGAACACACGTGCACACACATGGCTTTAACATGGACATTACTACATTCAACATATGCATGTGGTATAAGACTCTTGATCAAATATAATAATTCATTTAAAGTACTGGATAACTTCAGAACCAAAGTGTTAAAAACACAACCCCATCAAAATCTCACAACCCCGTTATGAGCAAATAAGTAACGGGGTTGAGTGTGACGGGGTTGTGATTTTTTTTTGCTCAAAATAGCCGATGCCCTAAATGTAGAGAATAACAGGAGAGCACATGGTATGCATGATATTAAGAAATCATGTATATTGTTAAAATAACAAGGATCATTTTCATAAGTAATAGTTTTCTATCTTTATTTGATGTAACAGGGTTGAGTTAAGTTGACAATATCACAATATTTATAGTTATAAAAGAAGGTGGTAACTTGCCTATGCCTGCTCACAATGTTGTTCAGAAGAGTTATATGATGTCACTTTCTGTTAACGATGTCACATAAGGATCAGTTCATTATTTTTTATAATGGTACGGAACTAAATATGATTTTAATGAATAATTATGAATTTACTTACAAAAAAACATTACCAGTAAAAAAGCACAGATATTTATGAGAATAGAAAAATTGACTTTTTTCTAATTTTATTATTCATATCCCAAGTACACCTTCATAGAAGGCCATGAGGGACATGACAATATAGATGGTGTCAACTGAAAAAAACAAGATAATTTCTAATATATAGATAAAATGTCATGTTTTTAAACCTTATTAAAGCAGACATTTCAATTAATACAAAAAGATTTTAAAAATAGATTTTAGTGACCCAATAGATAAAATACACTTAAAAAGGTCAGAGGGACTCAAATCGTACCGGTTTCGTTGAATGACTCTTATGCACTATTTTATGGTATTTCTTTTTTTCTTCTTATTCTTCTTCTTTCTTTCTTTCTTTTTGAAGCTTTAGTCACACATAACTGTCCTTGGAAATGTAAAATTAAGAAATACTGCATACAGGTTTAGAATGGCACAAGTGTCAGTGTTCATTTTGGGGTGAACTATTCATTTAATATTACTTACTGTGGCCCCTGAAACTATTTAGAGGAGTGGAAACAGACCTTGAATGTGTTCACTGGAGAGTATGCTCTATACAAACAAAAAGACAAGACGTGCAGAGTCTAGGGACATTGTTCTCAATTCATCCAACTATATAATGAGTTTTATTTCAGATTTCAGCTTTAATCAAACTGAGAGAGAATGACAAAAAGAAAAGAGTTTCTAAAAGAGTTAAAAGGAGCATTTTTAGACAAAACAATGAAATGTTCATGTTCATAATCTGAATAAGCAATGAAAGGGAGTAAACATTTGGATTTCTTTCCTCAATAGAGCATGAAACTCAAATCCAGCTCAAAGTTTCCCGTTTCCCCCTGGGATGAATTATATAATTAAAGGAGGAGGTGGGACGGAGGAGGAATATCAGAAGAATTATTGAGGGTCATTACCCTTTGGCCCGCGACAGCACACAGCTGAAGCAGATAAGTCTGTGCGAGCAGAAGCGTGAAATGCTGTTCAGATATCACTCACACCACAATACAATCACACTTTCTGTCTCAGAGCATTGGAAACAATTCGAGGAGGAAAATGAAAATTCTGTCATCATTTATTTGCCCTGATGTCATTCCAAACTTCTACTTTCTCTTTTTCTGTGGAACACAAAAGATAACATTTTGCAGAATGTCCTGCATTGCCCAAAAACTTTGTAAGAGTAAGTATTGATTAGAAACCATTGGCAGTATTGCTATATGATGAGCTTAGTCTTATGATGCTTTGACAGGTTTTCATGCATTCAAAGTGTCAATTTTACTGTTGTCAATCAAAATTTCTCCCAACATATCACTAGATAGATAGATAGATAGATAGATAGATAGATAGATAGATAGATAGATAGATAGATAGATAGATAGATAGTCACTTAAAAATAAACAAATAATTTTAAATGCTAAAAGTGAATTTAGGCATCACTACATTATAAAGTAAGTCTGAAAATGGATAATCATTTTGAGATTTGCTAGGCTGTATTTGACAGTGCTTTTTAAAAGAATAGTTTTAAATGAGCATTAGTTGATGGTAATTTAAAAGTGTAAATGAGAATGAAAAATTATCAAAAAGCAAAAATAAATGATTAAAGAATAATCCAAAGTTTTCTGTTGTATAATGTGACAATCATATAACAGAGGGGGGAAAAAAACCTTATATAATAATAAAACCATTTTAGGTCCCCAAAGAATCTTTCAATGAACGCTTCTTATAATAACTCTTTTTGTGAAGAGCAAAAATAAAATTTAAATAAAAAAAATTCAAATTAAATTAAAATTAAAGAACTTTCCACCCACTATTTATTTATTCATTCATTCATTGATTCACTCATTCATTCATTTACCTAAAATATTATATTATAAAGTTTAAAGAAAATGCAGTTAATGCATGTATAAAAATTGTATTAAAAAGTAAATATTAAAGAAAATATTAAGTAAATATCGTTGGCTGCAGTTCTTTGCACTTGTAAGTGTCAGTTAAATTAATAACATAACATTTGCATTTGTATAAGGATATGCACAGGCATTATAAAAAAAGCAGCAAAACAAATGATTAAAGAATAATACAAAGTTTTCCGTTTTTTCAGTTTCAAGTTTTTAATATGACAATCATATAACAGAGAAAAAAGAATGAAATCTGAATGAATGAAAAAGAATGAAAAGTGCCTGAAGTTTCAGAAACAGCCAGTAATAGTGATGCTTGCCTTCACAAACCACTCTTATGGTATGTAATGTAATATCCATTTTGACATATGTATAAATGGTCTGTCGCCTTGAACTGACACTTGACCTTGGCGTAGAAGGCAGAGAGGGTAGGAAATAAAAGATAGATGTCGTAAAATAATGTGCCAATGCAGATTTGGCGGGGTTGTTGATGTGGCCGGGGAGGTCTGAGGGAGCGTGAAATATCACATATGCTCAAAGATCAAAGCTGTGCTGATGGTTTAAGGAGCCAGTCATAAATCAATCTCTAAGAACATTCACACCAGACGGCCAGCTCTGTTTTGATGTTGTTTCCCTTGGGGGAGAAAAAAAGCTGAATTAAAGCACTGACTGACTTTTGGAAAGAGCTCACAAGGATGAAAATGCTCGAATCAGAAGATTATGGAGCAGTTATTAATGGGTCAGTCAGGATAATTGCATTTGCTACCTGAATTGTGAATATTTCACTTGCAGACAGTGTGATGAAGGCCGTTACTGCACCACTGATTGAGCAGGTTCAAACGCGGCCTGATTTAATGAACCACTTATCTGGCAAATCTAAATCCACTGAGACCAATTACAGAGCTGCTGATTCACATGGAGTTTGAGTCATCTGACTTATTGCAGTAAGATTCACATTAAGAACAGTGAGCTGGTCAAGACATTCCTTTCTTTATCAGTTCCATGATTGGATGTGGTTGAACTCTGTGTTCATTTAAAGGGACAGTGTAATGAAAAATCTAAATTCTGCAATCATTTACTCACCCTCATGTCATTTCAGACCTGTATTTCTTTCTTCTTGTCCTGTACAATAAATGGGGCATGGAGCTTCCAGGTTTCAATAAAGATGAAGGCGATTCTTCTTATTCACTGATATTCTTGACATTCACCTATAGCTAATGTTTAATTTCTAAATCAATCATTCCATAAATGGTCATCTTTATCTTATTTAATTGGATTTTTGTAGCAAACAGATTGATGCTGTAAACAAAACTGAATGATTTGTGAAATAATCACACACTTTGACCTTCATTCACTCTTATTATATAGAAAATAGTAGCAAGGATGCACTGAATGATTCTTTCACAAATTACATTGATCTGATTGTAAAGTTCAACACACTGATTCAATGATCCATTTACACTGGTTAACATAGTCAATGAATGGGGAGATTTTCAATGAACGATCGGTCATGTTCCAGTGTGTTTATCACATAAAGGTTCTGTATGGCTTCAGATGACTTGAAATATAATGCATGAATAATATCAACTACTTTCACAGTACTTTTACAAAACTTTTTTATTAATTCATGAATCATATTGATTCTATTCTCAAGTTCAACTCCTTGATTCAATGATTTATTCACAGTGATTAACATAGTCTAATGAATATTATCAGTGAATGAAGAGGTAAATTTTAGTCTGTTCATCATATAAAACAACCGTACGAATTCAGACTACTTGGAATATAACGTATGATTCATATGAGCTACTTTTACAGTACTTTTATCAAGATTTTTGTTGTTGTTGTTGTTGTTGTTGTAATTTTCATGCTTTGATGCTCATTGGCTTTATTATATGAAAACAGGTGGGCAAGGATATTCTGAATGATTCAATTATGAATTAGACTAATCCTATTCTGAAATTCAACTCATTGATTCAATGATCCGTTCACACTGGTTGTGTCAGTCCTGTGCTACTGTGTTGTTGTGTTTTGTGCTCCTAGTGTTCTCTCATGTTTCCTTATGCCCATATTTGGTTTTCCTGTTCCTGTTCCCATTGAGTTCCATTTGATTCAGCTGTGTCTCGTTAATTTCATCATTTAGTTCCAGTTACTTAAGCCCAGTGTTTTCCTGTGTGTAGTGTCCAGTGTTAAATGTCTAGGTGCTACGTGTGTGTCTCCTGCCTGCCCTGTTTTACCCCGTATTTGGAATATTAAAGACTATTGTTTGAGAATTCTCCTGCATCTCTGTGTTCCTTGCTACGCGTTCCTCGCTCCAACACAGCAGCATCATGACAGAAGACCTGACCACACAAAACAGTAAGCGGTGCCCCTTCTCTCTGTTTTTTTATTTCCGTTTTTGAAAGTCTTTTTTTTTCCCCCTGTTGTTATGGATCCCCTCGGAGAACGCATCGCCTAGGAGTGCGACAGAGCTGAGGATCACCACAGAGCCAGAGCCCCACAGATCGTCAGACCAGGTGCGAAAGCCGGCTACAACGCCTGCCACGAAGGAGAAAACCGTGGACAGTGAGAATGTGGAGAGGAGATCCGCCCCTGCACCGTGGCTGAGGGTAAGCTAATTATGGATCTGGGACTGTGTGACTCCGAAGGAGAGAGGGCTCCCATTCCTGAGTTTAGCCCAGAGAGGGCTCCTGTTCCCCTGTCCAGCCCAGAGTGGGCTCACGTTCCTGAGTTTAGCCCAGAGAGGGCTGTTGTTTCCACATCCTGCTCAGAGAAAGACGGTGGCCTGGGTCTCATCTGGCACTGCTACTCCAAGTCCGTCCTGTCGTCTCCCTGGCTCCTCCCTCCACCTGCTCCGCCATGGCCCCCTGAACTGCCTGATCTGCCCTGGAGGCCTTCCTTGTCTCTGTACTGCACCAGCCTCCAGGGTGCAGGGTTTAACTAGGTTTAACTGAAGTTTAATTCTCTGATTCAGTGATGCATTCACATTGGTTAACATAGTCCAATGGCAAAAATGTGGGCAAGGACATTCTTCAATGCATCACCATTTATGTTCTATGGAGGAAAGAAAGTTATAGTTCGGAACTACATGATGATGAGTAAACCATTACAGGATTTTTATTTTTTTCCTTTAAAAACCCCTGTGCATGAAAATCAACTAAACACAAAACACTGTGGTTTTCTAGTTAAATCTGAATCTGTTTACCAGTGAATGGTTTGAATATGAGCATAAATATTCATGTATATCCCAAACATCTGCACTCACCATGTGTATAATTCTGTTTGCTATCGCAGTGGTTGCAGCGATGTCCATTCAGAAGCGCTCTGGGCAATGTGAGCAGCGTGTCTTATGAAGCCAGCCCACTGTAATGGGCTCATTAAAGTCATGAAATCTGGTTATGAGGCATGACCAAGTCGAAATTGAAGAACATCTCTCTCCCGGATTCTTGGCAAGCTCTCAAACAAGCGAGCAGATTCAGATGCTGTTCTTCACAGTGACCCAGTCAAAAGTTTGGAGATGTTTGCCCTGGAGCTGTTATGATGTGAAGCTTGAGAAAGCGACTGCATAAACAGTTCTGATGAGCCCTCGCATTTTCCAGGCGTCGGTGCCGGTAATCCTCTGTTCACAGAAAATGGGAGAGACAGATCAGAAAGTGGAAATGCGGAAGGATACACTGTTTGAAAGGGAGAAAAATAACCGAGGCCTGCATACATCACACATTACAGCTTTAAAGGCGATACATGACAGTAAACAGGATTTCTTGCTCTTTTACATTTTTACAGTGGTTCATTTATCAGATGCTAAATGAACCACTTACAAATGAGCAAAAGTACAACTTTTCATCCTTTAATCAGTGTTTTTGTCTTGTTTCTTTTCATAATTTTTTACCTGTTTTGGTAACACTTTAGGTAAAGAGTCTTCCCTCATTAAACTCCTAATTTTCTGCTTATTAATGGTTAGTAAGGTAGTTGTTAGGTTTAGATATGGGGTCGGATTATGGGATTTACAATATGGAGATGCAAAATAAGGCATTAATACTGTATTTGCTTTATAAGTAATAAACAGCCAATATACTTGTAATTTCCATGATGATAGGCAACTAGTTAGTAAGAATAGTCAACGAGAAATGGTGCTTAAAATTAACTAGTTGTTACCTAATTAACTTGTTTTAAGGTTTATTCTATGAAAAGATTTTATGTATTAAAGATTTTCAGATATTTTGGAAAATGAAAAAAATTAGGAATAGGAAAGTGTATGGAAACGATGAAAAGTACACCTTTTCAACTTTAAATTAACATTTTCATCTTGTTTTCATTCATTTATTCGTGTATTTATTTATTTCGATTTTTTATGTTTTGTTATTTGTTTTTTTTACTTGAGAAGCAGAATATCTTGAATTAAGTTTATTTTTCATTATCAAATCATATTTTACATGTTTTCAGAATAAATGTAACAAAATTAGAGGTTTATGCTTTAAAGAAAAGACAAACCCCTTATTGGGGGAGGGGGAGTAAGTTGTTTTCTTCTCTATTTTAAAAAAGGGAAAAGGGAAAAGGGAAGCAAGAGCATTAGGAAGAGAGTTTTTAAATGTTTTGGGCATAAATATAATGCTCAAAGGCAGAAAATAGGGTTAGAAAATAAACATGGCTTTAAGATTTATTTTATGAAAAATCTTGAGCAATTGAGATGTCTAGGCAAGACAACTGAAGCAACACTGAAACAATCAATAATAATAATAAGTAGTAGTAGTAGTAGTAGTAGTAGTCATATCATCATCATTATTATTATTATTATTATTATTATTATTTAAAAAATGGAGGACAGGAAATGATCATGAGAAAAATATAATTGGTTATAACCTCATAAGTGGACTTCTGCACTTATACACACAGCAATCATTTTACAAAAGTGAACACTGGAGTGTTACAATCAAAGGCGCTCAAATTAGTTTCTGTCATAAGTCTAATTACAGTGGTGGAATAATTGTGTATGACATCCAAGAAAAGAACCCTGACTGCAATAACCAGATAGGCTCAAACAGCTTAAACATGATTTTGTGTGAAATCATGTTTGAAATACAGTCTCATAGGTATCATTTCCACAGTATGACTTAAGAACTACAGTAAAAGCACTGAACCTGAAAATTGGGGTCCCTAAAAAGCCCAGTCATGTTTCTCTTTCTTTGTGATGGATTTTTAAAATTGTGCGGTGGCCAAAACAGTACAGCAGAATATCTACCATTTGATATGTTTTTGGGTCAGTGAACCCAAGATAAAGAAAAGGAGGAAAATAAATAAATAAATACATTAATTATTATTATTATTATTATTATTATTTTTTAATTTCTTTGAAAAGTACCAATTTT
>JAUZSZ010000125.1:23872988-23886505 GCA_034780575.1 Labeobarbus marequensis
GAACATTTGGGTGGCATTATGCAAATATTTCCACATCGTGATGTAGACGTGGGGGCGTGTTTGACTGAGGCGTTTTAGCCGAGAAGGGTATAACTGCAGCCTGGAGATCTCCAAATGGGGGCGGGAACTCCAAAACGGGGTGGGAACTACAAAATAAGGCGTGGCTTCCTCCCATTGACAGACAGGCACATGACACGAATGCGCAATTTTTTCTTCCAATCAACTTGCAAACTCCGCCCCACAGTTGATTCTAAAGATTTTATTGGTTGTGTCAATCACAGTGTTAATTTAATTTCCTACACACTATGCTACAAAAAATGCTAACCCCTAAACCTACCACACACCTGACCCTAACCTTAACCAGTAAAATTGGCGTTGAAAAGAAAGTTGCAGTTCAGGAGATAAGCAGTTAATAAGATTATGCGATATGAGATCGCCGTTCCTTTACTCCCCAACCGGACCTCACTGGACAATGGCACCTTTTCAGTTACACCCAGCGTCACTACCCAATCCTACCCTGCAAATTTCAAGCCCCGGGACACCTCCGTTGCTTAAAACAAAGCGATGGAGTAAAATCTTTCCCCTGCACTGCGCTGGGACGGCTCGTGGGAGATTCACGTTTATATCATCCGGTCCGACACCACTGGCCACAAGCTTTGGGCTCTGCTCTCACCGAGAATATTGATTTATATAGCATATTTTATTTTAGATAAACTGGAAACAATGTTTAATTTATGAAGTGTTATTTTGAAATGTAAATCAATAACAATTGGCTGAACCCAGAGCCAATGGTGAAGGTCTTTGCACGAAGAGACCCCGCCCCATCTCGGAGGTTCTGCCCACTTTTGGAGTTCACGCCCCATTTTGGAGATCTCTGGTCTGCAGTTATACCTACTTGTTTTAGCCCGGTCTGCATCAGCCTTCTCTTTTAGATAGAATAAATCCTTTTTTGGGAGACTTTGAGCTTTGTAACTCTCCAGATCGTATACATGCACAAACAGCTACATAACACACTAAAGAAAAAGAAAATAAGAAATCGCATCATATCCTTTAAAAGCTGTTAACGAAATATGGACATAAATAGTGTCGGTACAAATTAAGATAGACCTGCTTTGTAGTGCATTTTCATTTTTTATATATTCAGTGTTGTAAAGGTGAACAGCTGAAATACAAGCAGTCCTTGGGAAACTATCTTTATGAATTCAAATCACATTCAGGATAGACTTGAACAAACTATTGCACAATTTTATCTGCTGTCACCTACGTTACCTTTCACAGCTGAAATCTCCTGCAAGTCATTGTCACACACTGAAATCCATGTGCGATTGGCCCTTTGCAGGGAGCTTGATTGACAGGTGATCTGACCAATCATAATGCCGAATCCACCATTTTGTCCAACAAACAAACCAGACAGGATTGTAGATTAATTTCGGTGGACTTCAACTTGAAAAATGCATGTCTATTTTGTGATTTAAGTATATATAAAAATATTATTGGTTCACGTGCCGCTTGAAGGTGCTACAGCGATCTGTCACAACACATTAAAGAGCCACAAAATGGTATTTATTGTTTGAATTTCTTTAAAAATGACTACATTTGAAAGCTAAGACTATGTTTCATACCAGAAGTAACCCGCTCTGTCTTGTCTCCCTTACCAAAAAGTAGTATATTTCAAGTTTATTTTATTAAGTATACTTAAGTAAAGTTTGAGTATATTTTAAGTATACTTTACAGTGTACTAGTAGTATACTTGTAAGTGTACTATTTCAGTAGTCCTTTGGACTAAATTGGCCCACTTTCTAGTATATAAAAGTATACTTTAAGTATAACAGTAGTAAACTTTGAGTATATAATTAGTTGTATTTTTAGTTTGTACTGAAACTGTACTAAAAGTGATCTTATAAGTATACTGATAGTTTACCAATTAAACACTTGTAGCATTTTTAGTACACGTTGAAGTATAGTCTCAGTAAACTACTAGTTTAGTAGTTTTATACTGTAAGAATACTTGTAAGTTTATACTTTTATGTAAGTTTATGTATATTTTGTTATATGAATATCTGAACATACAAAACATCAAAAGAAAGAACATGGTATCTGCTTGTAAACAAAAACATTTTATTCTAGCTTCATGCATTCTTTTTTTTAAACACTTGAATGTGGGTAAGTTTCATAAATAAAAAATAAACAACATTTTGAGCAAAAAGCTGAAAAAAGACTGGTTTCAGAATGATAATCAAAATGTAGATGGAGTAAATAAACACCCCAAAGCTTGACAGTCATTACCTCTTCATTGGTCGACATTTTATTCCATAACGTTACACAGTTTTCAGTCCCTCCAGGATTTTGTGATTCTGCGATTGCTGAATTTATCGCAAAATCAAGCAAACTCCGCAATTTTCGCAATAGCTTGCAAAGTTTCGTAATTGTATTTCTGTCTCTGTCAAATCTTGTGAGAAGCTTTCAAACTCGGCGCAGAATTCTGTTAAATCTACGGATATCAGAACAAACGCCACTGATGTGGAAACCAGGAAAAACATTGTTCAATAAATACAAATCACCACCATTCACCATGGATTTAACAGTAAAACTACAGGAACAACTTGTGGCCGAAATGGTCTAATGTTTTCGAGTGTTTTTAAATGCTTCACACAACTTTTCCCAGCACTTAAAAGCTTTAAGTATTACCGAATTTGAAAGTTATTTTTAATGTGATGACATTGTTTCTTCATCCTTCATAGTTGCCCCCATTTATAAAACTAAAAGTTTCATAATGTAGGAACGCAAACACTTATTTAAAAATAAAAAAAGTAATTACCACTAGTAGGTGGCTGCAGAGAAGTACTTATAGGCTTGTTAGCCATTTCCACGCCCTAATATATATATTTTTTTATTTATAAAATTATATTTAGACATTATGAATGAGGGCAATAAAAGTTAAGTTTATCTGCATCTCAGCTACCCAGACAGCACAAGTACATCTGTAAGACATCTGCTAAATATCTGGGAAACATCTGTGTAATCTGATAAACGTCTCAGAAGCAGTTTTACATGCATTCTAATAAATGTCTATTTGAAACATCTTGGAGACGTATTGCAGATGAGCAAACACCCTAAAAAATACATCTTGCATATGTAAATGCAGACATCAAATAGACATCTCCGTGATGTACATGTGTGATTAGGGTGAGTGCTTTAATATCAGGTGCTTTTGCCACCTTCTGTAGAACTTAATGGCACTGGTGCTGGTGTCCTCAAATGTTAGTCTGGAGCCCTACAATGGTTCTCGAAGTCAGAAAAGTCATAACAATGTTAGAAGAATGTTGTCCATGGTATATTTTCACTGCAAAACAATAAGAAATGCTGCAAATATCACCGCAAATTTTGAGAAAAGCCGCAGCAAAATAAGTCATTTTAAGCCGCAAAAATCAGAAAAAAGTCCCACGAAATCCGGGAGGGACTGGACTTTTATACATTTAGCTGACTAAAAATAAAATAAATGTTCATGAAGATTTCTTCAGAGACACTGAACTAGATAAACCACATAAAAGGTTAGCAAAGTAAATAATAAGCATAGAATCTAGATGGACCAGTTTGAGCAGATTGGCTTTTATTTTTATTATTTATTTATTTATTTTTTTCATTTTAGGCTGGGCTCTTTATTTTTCTTTGCTTAACCTCGCCCCAAGTTCACTATTTAATTTATTATTGTGACAGTTGGTTACTCCAGTTTAAGGAGTATTTGTTGGCATGCATTTTATTTATCCAAAGCATTAGGCAAAGTTGTACACACAACAGAGTAGTTGAATGTTATTTTTGCAGTAGTAAATTTTGTATGTATGTGCAGTATACAGGGTTTTGGAAATAAATGACCAAATGCAGGAACATGTCATTTTCATTTTAAAGTTGTTTGCGTAGAGCAGGTACAGTATTAGATTTACATTGACATTTTTCTCCGTAATTCACCTCTCTGCCTGTAGGGGCGCTGTTGACTGCTGAACATGTGAAGGGCAGTGTCAATCTCTCTGTGGAGGAGGGCAAGGACACCATGCTTCATGTCTCTGAGTCAGTATATGGCCTTGTATACATTTATATGCATATACATTCTGTCTTATTTCCCATTATCTACTATTCTGTGTCTCCTTCAGTCAGGTGCAGTTCAGTGACGTGAACTCCATCACGCGTTATCTTGCACGAGTGGCTCCGGCGTTGGGACTCTATGGTTCTAACATGATGGAGCAAACCGAGGTTAGATTTGGGAATCATATAGTGTGTTTTCACTGTCGCTCTATAACAAATGACAAATATTTCATTGGTTTATGTTGACGACTTGCAGGTTGATCACTGGCTGGAGTTCAGTGCCCGTCGTCTCTGTGCTCAGTCAGATCTCTCTGCTGCTCTGGGGGATCTGGATAAAGCTCTGGCACTGAGAACCTTCCTGGTGGGTCGCAGTGTGACCCTGGCTGACCTCTGCATCTGGGCTGCTCTCAAAGGTCAGTCATTTGGATTTAAGATAAATTAGAAGAACTTTTATACATAAATAGTTCTCAAAAGTCAATTTGGTGCTTCATCCACAGGAAATGGCGAGTCACAGGCCAAGCCAAACTCCTACCCTCATCTGTGCCGCTGGTTTTCGTTCTTGAGCTCTCAGGTGCCATTCAGTTCAGTGGGCAGTAAATGGGCCAGCAAGAGCTCTGCCGTCAAAGCCACTGTGAGTATATTACCCACTGTAAATACGGTTGGCTTTCTGACAGGCTATTGCAGTTTTATGTGTTCTGTTGGAGGGGAAAAAATGAATTTTAAAGTTTGACATTTATTTTTACAGTTAAAATTAAAGTCAGCCTGGCAAAATGTTGACCATTGAACATACCTTATGTTAATGAAGTTCTTAATTAGTCCCAAGCTATGTTTTTAGCCTGTGGAGAAGGAAAAAAAGCAGGATTTGGGAAAGTTTGTGGAGCTCCCTGGTGCTGAGATGGGAAAAGTAGTGGTGCGTTTCCCTCCTGAGGCTAGTGGGTAAGTAGTGTTTTCTATACAGTGAAGGTCAGTCCCAAAATACGTAGTCTCTTATGTTCACCAAGACTGCATTTATTTGATCCAGAATTAAGTTATTTAAAGAATTTATCTTTACAACTCCTCAGATACCTGCACATCGGTCATGCCAAGGCAGCTCTACTCAACCAGCACTACCAGCTCAATTTCAAGGGCAAGCTCATCATGCGCTTTGATGATACCAACCCTGAGAAGGAGAAAGAGGATTTTGAGAAGGTGTGATATTTTGCCCCCTTTTATACAAAATTATGGTCTTTGTCCTCTATAAGTGACCCATTACCCCCAAAAAAACAAAAGCTAGAGGTTTCCTTTCACTAATTGTGACTGAAAACCATATTTGAACCAGCATTTCTGGGATGAGCAACAAGCCTCAATACATGTCTGCAACATGCACAGTATCCGAATATCCTTTGGCTAAGCTAACACCTTTTGCCACAGGTCATCTTGGAGGATGTGGCCATGCTGCAGATCAAACCGGACCAGTTCACCTACACAAGCGATCACTTTCCCACCATCCTGCGCATGGGAGAGAAACTTCTACAGGAGGACAAGGCCTACATAGATGACACTCCTCCAGATGTCATGAAACAAGAAAGAGAGCAAAGGGCCGAGTCTCGCAACCGCAACAACTGTGAGCATCACCAGTACTGATCTTATTATTTGTCTTCATCACAGGAAATGTGATTTGTACCGAACATGTTATCTCAACAGCTGTGGAGAAGAACATGCAGATGTGGGAGGAGATGAAGAAAGGCACAGAGTTTGGCCAGACCTGCTGCATGAGAGCAAAGATCGACATGAATTCCAACAACGGCTGCTTGCGTGACCCCACACTCTTCCGCTGCAAGAACGCTCCTCATCCTCGCACTGGCAGCACTTACAAGTGAGTGAACATCACACGTGTGGCATGCTACTGAGTGTTGCCAATGATGGCTGATGTTCCTCTTCTTTTTCACGTCCTCCATCCAGAGTGTATCCCACATACGATGTTGCGTGCCCCATTGTGGACAGTGTTGAGGGGGTGACGCATGCCTTGCGTACCACTGAGTACCACGACAGGGATGAGCAGTTCTACTGGGTAATAAATGCTCTTGGTTTGCGGAAACCATACATCTGGGAGTACGCCCGACTCAATCTTAACAACACTGTGCTCTCCAAGAGGAAGCTCACTTGGTTTGTCGACCAGGGCTATGTGGATGGCTGGTTTGTATCACCCTCGCTGTCTTGACTTTATAGAAAAGAGCTTTTTTGGATTGCATGGTTAAACTTCTCTTTCCTTATCTTTCCTTCCTGCAGGGATGACCCTCGTTTCCCAACAGTCAGAGGTGTGCTACGTAGAGGAATGACTGTCGAGGGACTCAAACAATTTATTGCTGCTCAGGTATGAGTTTTTCTCATATTTTTAAAATGACTTTTGGGACAGAATTCAAAATCCTTATGCAACAAGGTTGTGTGTTACACTGATTTTATGTATATGTATATTAGATAGATAGATAGATAGATAGATAGATATATTAGATAGTTTTATCCACATGTGCAGTCTTTACACTTCAGGATTGTTTATTTAATCAAACTCTGTTCCTTTTTTGTTTTCTGCCCGTTCCTCTCTGTCGCAGGGAGGCTCGAGATCTGTAGTCAATATGGAGTGGGACAAGATCTGGGCATTCAACAAAAAGGTAAATATTAAAACCTTGCCAGGGTTCATCGTGGCTGCACCTGATCTCCAGGTGGTCCTTGTCATCCCATTCATTCGCTAGTTTAAAAACCTTAAACTGAACAGCTGGCTAGCATCTCTGCACTCTCCCAGTGATATTCTGTCAAGCAAAACTTTATTTTGAAGTTAATTTTCAAGACTTTAGCCTCTAAGCACACCAGCCTCTCAGTGCGTTCACCTTTAGTGCTCTACTCAGTCTTGCCCTTTTACATTTGCACGTCTCTTTCTCTCCCACATTTCTCATCCTCTGTGACTAACTTACCTAATTGCACTTGCATTTAATTGTTTTTTTTTAAAGTCTGAAAAAATCGATATTATTTTCTTAAAATTAATTTAATTTAACAGGAACCACTATTTCTGTGTTGCTTTTAATTGTGCTTTCGTGTTTATTCAAGTCTCATAACCATCATCTTTCAAAAGCTGCACTCATGTTTGTAGTTCTGCATCTGACACGGATCATCTGCGCTTCATTTCTTGCGTCAAGCATGTCCAGAGCTCTTTAACACTCTGCTCATTACTGCAACCTTCAGCCTTCTCTTCTTTTCTTGCTTCGGCACCATTCATTTTCTCATCCTTTTCTTTAATTAAAGAGTTCTAAATAAAATAATTCTGTCATCATTTACATACATTTTCATTTTTGGGTGAGTGATTCCTTTTAAGGGATGTTTCACCTAAAAATGACAACACAAAAAAAGTGTCATTCCAAACCCAACCCCAAGACTTTTTTTCTTTTTCGAAACACAGATGAAGATGTTTTTAATAAAACATGAGAAATTTCTTACCCTCCATGAAAGCCCATTCCACTTTTATGTTTCAAAATTTCATGAAGATATTGTAAAAATCATCCATATGAATCAAGTGGTTTAATCGAGACACAATCACTTTGTCATAAATAGATTTAATTTTATTCACATAGACATTGATCAACACACAAACACAGTTCACATGAAATATGTTGAGTAGAAACTCAAGCATGCTTGTTTGACGTGCAAGTTTTTCATGTTAAATGATTAATCGTGATTAATCGCATCCAAAATAAAAGTTTATTTTACATATGTGTGTACTGTGTATATGTATTATTTATATACGAAGACACACATACAGCATATATTTTGAAAATATTTACATGTATTTGTGTATAATCATATTCTTATAAATTCTATCATATATAAATATTTAATATATAAAGGTAACACATACGAAGCGTATTTATATATTCATACTAAATATACACAGCACAAACACACACATTATGTAAGCAAAAACTTTTATTTTGGATGCAGTTAATCGCGATTAATCGTTTGACAGCACTATTTTTTACTTGTCACACAAGTATGGTACAACTTCCGTTGACCATATTTGATGATCTTTATATGCGTGTTGATCGGTGTTGTTCATCGGTGAATAAAAGTCGAATTTGGATATTTTCATCATATGATTTGATCGTGTCTCTTCAGGAAACTTGGATTAAATTGCTCATTCATATGGATTTCTTTGACAACATCTTTATGTAGTTTTTGAAGCTTGAAAGTTGTGGCAGAATGGACTTCCAGTGGAGGTTCAGGAATGAGGTTTCATTATTTTAAAAATGAACTAATTTTGTGGGTTTGGAATGACATGAGGGTTAGTAAATGATAACTGTTCTTATTTTTGGTTGAACTATCCGTTTAGCACCATCAACCCTTGGAACTAATTTTTCTAAGAGCAGGAATGTTGTTGTTTTTGTAGCCAGGATCTAAAGTCTCTTAATTTGTTCAGAGACATTATAGCCATTGGTTGAAGTTTCCTCTAATAGAGTTGCCTTATGATCAAAGTGGCCTGATTTGGATGATTGCGTTATCACATTGAAACACTTTGCGGTCTGTCTGTCTCTGAGCTCTGTGTCCCCTGTTCTACATTAAAGTGCATCTCACTCTTCTGTTTACAAGCTGCCAGTTAGCTGTAAAAAGGTACTCCTACTCCTCTTCCTCAAGTTTCCCTTGCCCCCTGCACTGTCTTTTCCTCGTTTCCCTCTAACTTTCTGTTCCCTGATCTATGGCTTTCACAAAAGCCTAGATTACTCATCTGACAGAATATTTATTCTGGCATGAATCCTTAACTCAAAAAATGAAAAATCTCATCATTTAGTCATTCTAAACCTTACAATTTTCTTTATTCTGTGGAGCACAAATATTTAGCTGTTTCCTGGCTGCTGTCTTAACATAAAACAAAAGTTTGACCTTTGAGAAAAAAGCACACTCACTAGTGCAGTAGATCTGTCTGAACTGAGGATCATAATTCATTAAATAAAGACCAGGTTTCAGGTTAATTTTACATACAGTACATACTGTGAATTTAACATAGCATAGCTTGAAATCCAGGATTTCAAGTTTGTCGCTCATGCGTGTCCTGTTGGACAGTCTGGTCTGTAATCAAGCACCGTGAAATCCTTTATGACACAAATTTCTTGTTTTTTCCCTTCTGACTTCCTCACATATGCAGCTTGCGTCTGTGTTTGTGCTATTGCTCATTTCCTCCCCTCATACAGCTTCTGGCAGATTCTATAAAAAGTGAAAATACATTTAGAACAATTCTTGTTATTCAGTCAAACTTAATTTAGCTTTAGCACTCCCCAGTGACATGTTTCAAACCTTTTGCTTTTGATTTCTCTCTGAAACCCTGTTAATGGTGGTTAACTCCCTCATGTCCCAGTTAGAGAAAATAAATACTTAATCTGTTGATGTTGTAATCCTACCGAAATAAAGGCTGCAAGCAGTTATGGGCATCAGTTACGCACCTCTATGGCTGTAACAGTCTGTTCAGTGCAGTGTTTGGCTTCCCCTGCTCATCATTTCACTCTTCTCTACCTGTCCTCACTCATCTGGTTTCATCTGTCGATCCATACAGAGCAGCGTGAGAGCAAAGAAGCTTTGGTGGTTTTATGTGGGCTCTTATCTAAAGAATTCTTTTCTCCCCTCTCTCTTGCCCTCCCTTTATAGGTCATTGACCCAATAGCCCCAAGATACACTGCCCTACTAAGCTCGCAAGTCGTTCCAGTCTGCATTTCTGAGGCCAAGGGGGAGATGAAAGAGGTTGCCAAACATCCCAAGGTAATAAAAACGGCAATTACACACATCTAAGGAACTTGTCTGTGCTATAAAAACTATTTTTTGTAACTGTCACAGTCATTGAGAGACATATAACGTGAGTCACATCCTATCTGCAGAATGCAGATGTGGGAATGAAGCCAGTGTGGTACGGGCCAAAGGTCTTTATTGAGGGTGCGGACGCAGAAACTTTCACAGAGGGTGAGACCGTCACCTTCATCAACTGGGGGAACATCATCATCACCAAAATTCACAGGTAAAATTCTCAATTTTTTTTTGCAGCAGACAAGCATAGAATTAAATGTGAATTAAGGTGAATGAAACACAATTTCCGTTGCAGCTCCCTCCAAAAATATGCATGCCCCCTTACATTTAAGATGCTCTGGCACCAACCCTTTCATGCAATTGGGCTAGTTTTGAGTAGCAATTGGGCGGGCTGTGTTGTGAAAACCTGGCAACCTTGGCACGCTACACACGAAAATGTTTGAAACCGAATATATATGAACGTACTTCAAAACGGCACATGGAAAATACTCAAGCAGTAACAGTTTACATATGTTTATTAGGATGACTTTCAATTACCTAAATACTGAGTGTGGTAAAGCAACATATTTGTTTTTATATTTCTGCAATCTACTTTAGTTTGTGTGATTTGTTACTGATCATATGAATGTTTACACCAGGCTTATTTGTCAGAGCTTTATGTTGTCATAATTATTACATGCTTACAAGGCTGGAAGTTTAATAAATCAGTCACTGTATACTTCTGTGATTGTAGTTGTTAAATATAAATGTCATTCATATCAATTCATGCATCACCTAATTTCATCGTAACGTATAGGTCTGGCCTACAGAAGAGAACGTTTATTTTTAATCTATCTAATATTGTTGATCATACTATACAATGATGTATTGCTTGTCTTTGTTGAATAATACCGAACATAAATAGCTTTAAAAAATAATTGCATGTTAAATCGCAATCGCAATATTGGTAAAAATCCAAAAATCGCAATTAGATTATTTTCCAAAATTGTTCAGCCCTAATTTTAACTGAGCTTTATTGTGTCATTGCTGTATAAAGGCATTTTTAAAAAATACTGATCCCAAGCTTTTGAATGAACTTTGTCTTGGTGTCTCCAGGGATGCCAGTGGAGCGATCATGTCACTAGATGGTCGTCTGAACCTGGAGAACACGGATTATAAGAAGACCACTAAGATCACCTGGCTCGCTGAGTCTAGCTGTGGTCCATTTGTGCCCACTGTCTGCGTCAACTACCAGCACCTCATTACCAAACCGGTTTTGGGCAAGGATGACGATTTCAAGGCTTACATCAACAAGAACAGCAAGGTGTGGTGCTCAAGTCTGTTGGGGTGTTGTCTGTATTTCTATGGTAACTTATGCACCACATTTCAGCAGATTTTTGGTGGTGTGAACATCAAAAAATCACATTATTTCACTCTCAGTTATGTTTTGGGCTACTTTCATTTGTGAAAATAAATATATAATACATAAATACGTAATAGATAAATGGCTTTTTGCAGTGTGACAAATGAACAGAATTATATTAGAGAGAATTATATTAGTCTAACTGGATCATCATAATTACACACTTGATTTGCATAACATTTATGAATGGCACTACATTACACAAGTAGGTGCAAAAATACAATACCGTTCAGAAGTCTCTTATGCTACATTTATTTGGTCAAAAATACAGTAAAAACTATTTTTTTTTTTTTAAATGCTATTTATTCCTGTGATGGAAAAGCTGAATTTTCAGAAGCCTTTACTCCAGTCTTTGTCACATGATCCTTCAGAAATCATTCTAATATACTGATTTGGTGCTTAAGGAAATTTATTATCGATGTTATAAATAGTTGTGGCACTTGATAGTTTTGTGGAAACCACAGTACAGGATTCTTTGAGTAGAAGATTCAAAAGAACAGCATTTATTTGAAATATAAATACTTTGTAACATCGTCTTTACTGTCACTTGATCAATTAATGCATTCTTGCTGAATAAAAGTATTAATTTCATAACAAAAACACAAAGTCTTGAACACTTGTTTATATATTGTTTTAATGTTGATGTGTACTAAAATGAATATTTTGTTTCCAGTTAGAGGAGAAGATGTTAGGGGACCCTTGCCTGAAGGACTTGAAGAAAGGTGACATCATACAGCTACAGAGACGGGGTTTCTATATCTGTGATCAGCCTTATGAGCCAATCAGGTTACACCTCTGATCCATTCAGCACAAAGTCTTATGAATAATAAACTTTGCGTTATTATGCTCTGTTTGTAATTTGACCTCTTCATTCAGCCCCCACAGCTGCAAGGAGAGTCCCTGTGTCTTGCTCTACATCCCAGACGGACACACAAAAGAGATGCCCACCGCTGGCTCCAAGGACAAGAGCAAGAGCCAGACAGCTGCTAAATCTGTGAGCACAAAATTTGGATCATCTATTTGTTCTCTTAATTAGTTTGTTTTCAAATGTTGAAGAAAATAATCGCTCTATTCATATTGTTCAGGTGAAGGCAGAGTCTGTTCCTCTGAGCAAAGCCAAACAGGCTCCTGTCTCCAGCTCAGTGCCAGCCACACCAGGAGACTCTTCTGCCCTATTCTCCAGCATTGTGGCTCAGGGAGACCTGGTCAGGCAGCTCAAGACAGACAAGGCCCCTAAAGAGCAAGTGGACGCTGCTGTAAAGCAGCTCTTGGCCTTGAAATCTGAATTTAAACAACTGACCGGACAGGAGTACAAACCTGGCATGGCTCCCCCTACGTCTGCCCAAGCACCGAAGAGCTCTGCCCCCACCCCTGCAGCAGGAAGTCCAAGCCCTGCCTCCAGTGGTTGTCCATTCACTCGTGTTGCTGAGCAGGGCGAGGTGGTCAGAAAACTGAAGGCTGAAAAAGCACCCAAGGTCTGTTTCCATCGCTGTTGCATAACTTAGCAAGCTGCCTACCTAGACATAATTTGCCATATACTCAGAATTTTGCAGGCAAAAAAAGACTATTGTTAAATGGAAAGTTTACCCTAAAAATTTAAATTGTCATCGTTTGCTCTTCCTCAAGCTGTTCCAAACCTGTATGAGTTTCTTTCTTCTGTTGAACATAAAGATATTTTGAAGAATGTTGGTAACGAAACTGTTGTTGGCCCCCATTGGCTTACATAGTATGAAAAAAAAAATACTATGGAAGTCAGCGGGGACCAGCAATTGTTTAGGTACCAATATTCTTAAAAATATCTTCTTTTGTGTTCAGTAGAGGAAATACATTCATACAGGTTTGGAACAACAGAATTTTTATTTTTCAGATTTTTCTTTTTGGGTGAACTGTCCTTTTTAATAGTCTACCATCTTCTGTGTAGTGTCACACAGAAGTAACTTTCAAACCAAGCGGCATTTCTCTTGGTCAGCATGACGAATTGTTGTGACTAACTTGGAAATGTTGTGTGGGGAACTTTTACTCTCACACAAAAAATGATCACGGTGTCCTGTTGAAATAACTGGATTTTGCCACAATTTCGCAAAGCAGCTGTAAATGTGCCTGCACCAGCTGCTTGTTTAAAGGGACAGTTCACCCAAAAATGAAAATTGCTCCATGATTTACTCACCCTCAAGCTATCCTAGGTGTATATGTCTTTCTTCTTTTAGATGAATACAGT
>JAUZSZ010000125.1:23964040-23976527 GCA_034780575.1 Labeobarbus marequensis
CCTGTAGGAAAATGCGGCCGATTCCACTCAGCAGCTGCACTCTTTGCTCCGGCTCATACTCGATGATGGAGTGATACGTCTCCACTGCCAGCACATAGTCCTTCATGTGAAAGAGAAAATAATAGCTTTTTACAAGTCTGTCATAATTTATCTCATTGTTCCAACCCAGTGTTCTTAAGAATCCTTGTGCAGCTCTTTTCCAGGACCATGACTGTCAAGATTCAAAAGAACACAAACACCACCATAGTACCATAAAATGCATATATGACTGTTGGGAACCTCTCCAGTCCAGTGGCTGAGGAGGAGGAAACATATTCCATGATTATTTTTCATACACATTCCATACATCATACAACGTGCAGTGAAATGCTTTTTCATGTTTATTTTATAGAAAATAAATCAGTAGAATTGACAACAATTTAAGAACTTCTTTAAACTTAAAGTTTTGAATTGAACTACACTGGGGATAGGGATAGTTCACCCAAAAAAGAAAATGCTGTCATTAATTACTCACCCTCATGTCATTTGAAACATTGTAAGACCGTTGTTCATCTTCAGGAACACAAATTAAGACATTTTTGATGAAGGTTGTGATACTGTCGTGAATGCGCAGTGGGGGATTACAAGAAAGAGAAGAAATTGTTGAATAAAGTCGTTATTTTTAGTTGTTAGTTTTCTTTGCATACAAAAAGTATTCTCGTAGCTTCATAAAATTACAGTTGACCACTCATGTCATGTGGACTATTTTAATGATGTCCTTACTACCTTTCTGGGCCTTGAACATGGTAGTTCTGTTGCTGTCTATGGAGGGTCAGAGAGCTCTCAGATTTCATCAAAAATATCTTCATTTGTGTTCTGAAGATGAACAAAGGTCTTGCAGGTTTCAAATGCATTTTCTTTTTTTGGATGAACTGTGCCTTTAAAATGAATTTTAAATTCAGTTTAAACCCAATTTTTTCCCCTTAAATCCCAAGGAAATCCAAGTATGACATTTATGCAATATATTTAAAAAAAAAAAAAGATTCACTACGACAACAATTCAGGTTTTTGAGTTTCTTTGTTTTGTGTCTGCTAACCAATGTGTGTCACTACAGTCTTTAAGCCAGCAGATGGCACTTGTTTAACATAAGTTGCAAAAGCTACTGACAGTCTAAATCTAAGAGTATACTATAAAGATATAGCAGGCTATGTGTGCATACACACTGTTTTACCAGTAGAACAATAATCAGAAAAGCCATTTTACCAGTAGGCACCTGCTTGAAGGAAAGCCTGTAATCTCTAACCCTAGAGTATGTGCATGTGCACAGATATGATTCAGGTCAGATATGAAGGTGCGAGTATGTTTTCTTGCTCTTCCACTCACGTACCTTCATCATTAGCAGACAGTTGGCCATGGAGTACATCACCCTGCTCAGCCGTGACCTCCACAGCTGGATGGAGGCTGAAACACAGAGCAGAGAGAGAGACCGACTGAGCAAATGGAACGGAATTGGAAATTGCAGTCTTTCCTCCTTTTTCCCAGCTCTGAGCCATCAATTATTTGTCTGCTGGTGGGAATTATAGTGCAGGAGGGAAAGACACAGTGACAATCGCATTTATTTTTCCCCTCTGGCTCACTGTAGACCCCTATCAGAGAGCCGATCTGATCTCATATGTGCGTGTGTGTGTGTGTGTGTGTGTGTGTGTGTGTGTGTGTGAGAGTGAGAGTGAACAGACTTCAGCGCATGTCTCAGTACTGATGCTGTGTGACTGCAGGGACCGACACAACATCACGATTCCTCCACTCCTGCCACACAAACAATGATAATTGTGAGAATTATGTTCCTGAAGAACATACCAATTAAAGGGGTCATGAACTGCCTTTTCAAAAAAAAATTATAATGTTCTCTGAGGTCCACTTATAATGTTAACAAGACTTATGCATCAAAAAACCTATTTTAAAAATAATAGGCTATTTTCTGGACCCCCTCATTGGAATGCTCCCTTTGGACAGGCATGGCTCATTCTAGACTCGGATGTAAACGCCCACTACTACGATTGGCTAACGGTTTTGAATATTAAACTGAGAAACCAAAATTGACATATAACAGGTTATTGTACTTTGTTATTCCAAAAAACAGCTTATACTGAAGGCAGTCTGCAAAAACAACAGCTTGTGGAATGTTCTGCTCTATGATACAATAGTGTGGATAAGCGCCGCCTCCACAGAAGAAGATCAACGCCTGCTTCTACATCACTGCCTGTTTAGCCCCGCCCACTGATTCGTGCATGTAGCGTTTATGAGAGAGGCGAACGCAGACCTACGCAGAAACCAAACGATAAAATGGCTTTGAAGAAAACAAGACGCTGTGCAGTGGCAAGTTGTAGAAAAGCAGTGTTTACATAGCCTTCCTTTTGATCCCAACGTTAGGAAAGAGTGAATACATTTTATTCTTAATGAAGATCCAGACTGCATCAGTAAGAACTTGGTCCTTTGTTCACTTCATTTTCCTGTGGATTTGTTTACAAACCAGGCACAACTCGACACATGATTTTCAGAAAGATTGAAACTAAAAGACAATCCTGTGCTGACTATATTGGATCTGATAGTAATGTTGCAACACAAATGTGAGTAACTGTTTTCATTACGTGGTCACTATTGCTTTGTCTGTTATTACAGATTGTTTTCATCTATGAAGAGTGTACGCTGTCAAATTGCACAACTATTAGCCAATCATAGCAGTGGGTGTTTACAGATTGAGTCTACGATCTGCCATGTCTATTCAAACAGAGATCAGATGAGGGGGTTAAAAACAGGACAGAAAATAGCCTATTACCTCTAAATTATGATTTTTTTGGCGTAAAAGTCATGATAACATTATAAGTGGACCTCGAAGAACAGTACAAAATAAAAAAATAAAATATCAAAGGCAGTTCATGACCCCACTAAAATAAATTTTACTGCACCCGTCATTATACGTTGTGGGGAATTGTTTTGAGAACACGGAGAAATGGCAGCCGGTGAAATTCAATAATACATGTGTAAGCCAGAGTCTGATCCCGAATGAGAAAACAACAAACCTGCACCTCAAATGCCAAAGATAAGACACTACAGCCTGCGACAGCCTGGTAATTAATAAAATGTAGATACTTAGATAAATAAAGTTTAGATACTTGGAGTTACTACAGTTATTATAGCTGACAAAGGACAAATTATACTGTTTCATGTAAACAATGTAAATTCTGCATGTCTGTCTGACAGCCTACATAGATGGACGCTGCTGTAAGAGCTGGCTTCTGGTATCATTTGCTTACAGATATTTTTAGCTGTACAAAACGGCTCGATTTGCTGCTTGATATTGCAAATTGGTGTGTCTTACCATATTATTTTAATGTATTATCTTAATTATGAACACACTGGTTTGTAGTGCAAACAGTTTTACTCTTTACTGCACGTTGTTATTCTTCTCGTTATTTCCCTACCACGGCTAATGAACTGGAAGTCTCTGCCCACAGGCTTACTTCCATTGAAGAATAAGGTGGATAGCGTTTGAAAATAATATTCAGTACCACCTACATTAAACCCTACCCTAAACCTAACTGATAGTGTTAACAAAATCAAATTTAATACACATGAATCAAGCCCTCTGCAAGTGCAGTGCAGTATGTGTGCTACCTAGCAAGTTTACTATGTCAAAAAAGGGTAGCACTTTATTTTACAGTCCTGTACCTCATGTACATAGCTATGTATTTATTGTAGTAATTAAAATAACTAGGTACTAACCCTGAACCTACCCCTAAACCTACCCCATGTAGTTACCTTATATTACCAGTACTTTCTTATGTAAGTACACTGTAAGTACACGTACTATAAAATAAAGTGAAAGCCAAAAAGCCATACATATGGAGCTGATTCTGTGTACTGCAAACATGACAATGAATTGGTTTACAAATCATGCACTATGGTAAAAGTGTTTATAGATCATAACATAGTAATGTCCAAAGAACTGCACGAAAATAACTCTTTGTTTATCTATAATCTGCCCCGTACCCATAATTTGTGTGTAACTTAAATAAATAAATGTCGGTGTTTTGCATGTATTGGTACATTTTTAGGTATCTTAGCACACAGGCATCCTATTTGGCATTTACCGCACACTACCTAGTCTATAAATTCACACAATATTTCAAAAGATAACCATAGTAATAACCAAACGGTAACATGCATCAAGTGAGCATCGGAAACAAAGTGCACCCCATCACCATCTGTATCCCGTATCCATCTGCTTACCGTAAATTAACCGTTAAATCACAGGCACTGGGAGCATTGACCATCCTTCAGAATTGATATTCCATGGGATATGTGAAGACTCACTCCCTCACCCCTCCTTTAGGAGCCATTTATGGGCTGGTAGACATTTTAGAGTGCTGATGCTGACATTTGCTCTGATCTGACTGATGTTGGTCCCTACAGTCAGAGGGTGAGGTCTCCCCCACCCCGCTCCACATGAGACAAAAGAATCCCCCTGACATTAGTACTCAACTCTGTTGTTTCCCCCGTACTATCTCTCACTCTCTCTTTTAACAGCTCTCTTTCCTGTCCTTCAAATTCTCTATCCTTCTCTTGCATTGATAATCAATGAGCTGCAGATTTAGAGGAGACTCTAAAAACACTGTTATATCCTAGTCCTGATAGTCACTTCGCACACATAAACATCCAATATCCAGCGCTTCAGTATGTAGTCACACCCATTACATACTCCTGCATGATGTAAGCTTGTATGATGACATATTATGCAGGGCACAAAAACAGCAGCAGGTTATTAGCAACTGATTATCAGTTATTATTAGAAACGTCACTGCTTTTCTATAAATTCTATTATTAAATAACCACTTACTACATAAATGAAGACAATACAAAAATCATGATTAATAAAACGTGGGACTTTCATGGCAGCATCTGACTGGCCAGTGCACATCAACACACGCACGTGAGAACGGCTGGGGATGAGCAGGGTCATAAACGGCACCTGCATTGCGGACAGCGCAAGAATCAACAAGATTGTTCACCATTCTACAAATGTATATAATTACACCAGAAGACATTTACAAGGTTAGAAACACAAGAAGATGTGTTGCGTTTTACTCAGAACCTGTGAACACTGCAGAAACGACAGCACGTGTCCAAAACAATACAGCATATGCATATGCTAGATAAAAATGAATAGATTTTCAAATAACTAAATGACTTCAAATAACTGATTTGAAGCAAATAAATGTCGACGCCTCAATAAAATAAAAAAATTACAAAAATAATCGATAATGACTTCAAAGCAGTTCGTTTTCTAATTATTTAATATTATAACCATGATGAATAAACAGATATGATCTAAAATTCATTTCGCACAACTCTTGTGACATCCAAAACAATCAACTAGAATCTGTCAATGTCCAAAATGTTTTCAATGACATCTACTATACATCCCACTTAACAGCACCCATGTTCACAAGCGTCTCTAGTTACTGTCATAATAATCAGTCACCGGCTAATGATCTCATCCGTCCGAAAATACGCAACAAGGAGTAAACAATAACAACCTACATCAGTGCAAGTGCTAAACTGCGCACTTAAAATATACGAGGCAGCATTGTTTTCTAACCCATACAGTGCAGTAGGCTTTCTTTGAAAACATCGCTTGTTTGTTTCAGTCAGCGGCTCGAGCAGGAGCAGGTGCAGCTGAGATGCGACCCACCCCTCCGCGGAGCGAAGCGCAAAGAAGCGGCCGACACCTACCAGAAAGACGGGCTGAGATTAGTGTGTGTCTGATGGGTAGAGAAGGGGTTGGTTCTGCTGTTTGCGGGCTGTTGAGAGGAGAGATTTGCTGGGTTTTGTCTCCTCGCTGCAGCAGAGAGAGAGAGGGCTGTGTCTGTCATCTCCCGGAGATACAACACTAAATAAAGCGGTGCATGCCGGGATACTGAGGAAAACACGCGCGCGCACTTCTGAGGGCCTCTGGCGCGGGTGAAACGCACGTTCACAAGGCACTCTGTTATCGTCTTTTAATGCCGAGTTATCTGTCTGATAGATGTAGTAATATCTGGCGATTTAAAGTAGATGGCGAGTTAATTGTGTCAACCGAAATGAAGGCTATTTGACGCAAAGCGTCATCACTATAGAAACATGATGACGTGTAGCTCGCGCTTGGTTTACTGCCAGATGTCTTTTAATGTGTCATTATTTATGACTACGAAAATTAAAGTTAATGTAGTCCTTAATCTATCAACTGTATCACAAATGAACATATGATTTGAGAATGGAAAATGTATATTATTATTGATATTATTTATGATTAGAAAAGTTTTATATTCATCAGATAAAGTGGAGTGGATAAAAACTCAAATTCTCAATTTCAATTTCCGGACAGCCCTTTTTAGTTATTGAGCAAATCAAATTTTCTAAAACAAAAAAGACAGGAAGACTGCTTATTATTATTACTATATTTATTTATTTATTGCTTAATGAGTTAATCTTTTTACAAGATGGTTGACCATCTGTGATGCTCTTTTGTTTAATTTCTTTTTGAACTGATAAAATTAATTGCAATCTTTGGAAAGGTATTTGTGACGTCATTCACCATACTGAAGGTTCGCAGAGAGCCGTTGAGCCGTTATCTGCAGGATTGTGGCGTCTTTCGAATATCCAGTGATTACTATAGTGAATGACGTCAAGTTTACCGCTGCAATATGGCGGACGGCTTATGTATAGCGGCCCATAGAAACAGTCGCTAATGAGGCATCTACGTATATACTGTATATCTATGGAAGCATCCGCCATCTTATTAATTCGGAATCTACCTATACATATCTATGGTTGTACCTGCATGAATGGTCATGTGACATGCGTTTTAGGTTGTGTAGTGTAAACGGAGATCGTTTCTGAAACGCCAGTGTAAACGTTGTTCATTTTCATTCTCAAACGCACTAGTGTAAATGGGGCCTTAGATTAACTGAAAGGCTAAATTGTGATATAACGTAAAAAAAACATCTAAATATAAGCATCTGCTAAATAAATAAATTGCTAAATGAATGCAAGACTAAATGATTTCTGCCTGACACATGATGAAACAAAAAAGGTTCAAAAACTTTTATCTAAGTAGGGATATCTAAAAACCTCCGGAATGGCCCTTTTGTATATTTAGCATTTTTTTTTTTTAATTAATATATATTGCAACCTAGCATTATGGTTGTGACTTGTGCTCGGCCAAACACCGCTAACAATTTCCGCCGAAAATGTAAAAAACGTAAAAATCTGTCTTCAAACACCCTTTTTTAATGCACTCAGTTTCAAGCAATCATTTTCAAGCAGCTAGTTAAGTCAGAAGAAAGTAATTGAAGATTTCTAATCATTTGTGGGACTGTGTTTGTGTTGTTCCGCTCAGGTGGGGTTGGTTCTGTCCATCCCAGCATTGTATCAGGAAGAAGCTGTAGACCTGCACCCTTCAGCAGTCAGCACAGCTTACAATCACCTCTACCTGCTGCACCTGCTCACTATGGCACACATGCTGCAGGTCCTGCTGGCCTCACACGGTAAACACACACACTGCCAGAGTCGGATGCAAACACTAAAGTATAACATTTTATGCACAACACTTATTTTCAATAATATTGTGTGTAGATTGTGCTGTAATAGGAGGGTCGGGGGAGGGCGATGAGGCCCAGGCTGCAGCCGAACTCTTCTCTATTGTGTCTCAACACACAGACAGGTGAGTTTATACATGCGTCATATAGGGAAAGGCTCCCAGTTTTTTCTTGCTGTCTCTCATCGTCTCTCTCTTTCTCAGGTTGAGGGCTGGTGTGACTGGATTCTGTGTAGAGGGTGTAAAGAGAGGTGTGCTTCCCTTCCTGCGCTGTGCTGCACTGTTCTTTAATTGCCTAACAGGAGTGCCCCCTCCAGAGGAGCTGTCCGGTACTGCAGGTCACTACACTTCATATGTTGTTTAAACTAGTGCTGTGACTGTCAAACGATTAATCGCGATTAATCGCATCCAAAATAAAAGTTTTTGTTTACATAATATGTGTGCGTACTGTGTATATTTATTATGTATATATAAATGCACATACATGCATGTATATATTTAAGAAATATGTTACGTTTATAAATTAAATATATTTATATATGATATAAATTATATGAAAATAAATATATACATATAAATATTTTCAAAAGATATACTGTATGTGTGTGTATTTATATATACATAATAAATATACACAATACACACACACACATATCATTTAAACAAAAACTTTTATTTTGGATGCGATTAATTGTTTGACAGCACTAGTTTAAACACGTCACACTGCTATTACATTAAAACGTTTGAATAAATAGATGGTTGTAGGTTCAAATGACTGTATCATCCAGGCTGTATAATGCCAAGTAAATGTGTATTGAATGCGTACATGTATTTAATTTTCTGTCATTGTACACTTAGCAACGCTGCAGAGTACTGTATGCATATAAAACTAACAGTTAATAACCATAATTCTTCTTCTATGCAGAGTCACCTGAAAGTCAGCTGCATCTGTTGTGTAGTTACCTTTCTTTGCCCTCCAACTTGTTTCAACTGTTTCAGGACCACAGGGATGTTGTAACCACCTTAATAAAGAGGTACAAATCATATGCTCACAAACTCACAAAACACTTCTTATATAAATGTGCCATGCCTAAATATCAGCTACAGTTGTGCTATTGAACTTGATTACCTGGTATAATTTTAATAGTAGTAATAAACAAAAAATATAAACAAATAAATAAATAATAGTATTGTTGTTGCTGTTTTGTTGTTTATTATTAACAGTATTATTGTCAGTATATTATTGTTGCTGCTCTTTAATTGTTCTTGTTTAGTTGTAACTAATAAGGATTATTATAATATTTTTGTTTAATTATTTACATTATACTATTTAATATAAATATTACATTATTTATTATATTTATTTATAACTATTATATTATAATGACGATATTAAAACAGTTATTAATAATACTTTTTGTTGTTTATTTATTTACACTATGCCTTGTAATATAAGTATTATATTATGTACTTTATTTATTTATCACTATTATATTATAGTAACAATTAATAATAATAATTCATTGTTTTGTTAATAAAATAGTAAACAATACTATTTTAAAATTAAACTTAAAAGTAAAAATTATTATTATATATGTTGTTGTTATTGTTTAAAAATATTGTTTAAAAATAACGATCATCCTCAAGGAAATGTATTTTTGGTTTTCAAATTTCATAATTATACATAATTCACACATCAACAGAAAAAAAAAGCTGAAGCCATAGTTTATTTTACGTAGAAGAAGAATGATTTAAAAAACATGTACAATTTTATTTTTATTAATCAATAAACAATTATTAATACTTTTAATTATGCATTATTAGTAAAAATATATTTATTAGTATTAAATATATTTTCATTAATATTAATATATTTACTGTGTCTTATAATATTATGAACTCCCTTTTATCAGGGTCAAATCACTGAATTGTATGGCCTCTTTCCTCAAGACAGTATATTTCTAAATTTCAAATACAGTATGTTTATGTATCTATTCACTGTGATTATAAGCATTGCTGTGTTTCTGTGTGTCAGGTGGTGTGAGAATACAGCCATATCCAAAGCCCTCAAAGGTGAAATGCAAATCATCAGGTTAGACGCCACTTAAGTTTTCCTCTGTTTGATTGTATACTCACTTCCTTTTTTATTAAAAACAATAACTGAACGGAATTTCCCACCTGTTGTTCAGGTATCCTCGTAAGAGAAACAGGCTAATAGATCTTCCAGAGGACTATAGTGTGTTGCTCAATCAAGCTAGTCACTTTAAGTAAGTACGGTTAATAAAAGAGTCCCTATAATGTCTATTGAGTGAATTTAATATTTTGTGCAGATTAATCGGATGTTTCCTGTGACTTTCTCTTCGCCCATAGATGCCCAAACTCATCAGACGACGAGCGAAAGCACCCGACTCTGTGTCTTCTGTGCGGGGTCATGCTGTGTGCACAGAGCCCCTGCTGTCATGAGCAGCTGAACGGGGAGGAAGTGGGCGCGTGTACGGCTCACGCTGCCATCTGTGGGGCTGGAATGGGAATGTTTCTCAGGTGAGAGGAAAACGAAGCTGAACCTCTGCCATTTATACCTTGGCTACATCTGAAATCGCATACCTCCTTGCTATATAGTGTGTTTGAATTCACAGTATGCGTTAAACAGTAGGCAGAAAGTAGCTGGATCACCTCCTACTAGTGTGGTCAGTAGGGTCATATGACAATGACAACGTCATACAATGCATTTAGACTATATAGAACATACTTTTTTAGCGGTGGTGACGAAATTACTCATTCAAATGAAGTACCTACTCAGTAAGCCATTTCAGATGCAGCCAATGTGTATCTTATTCTACAAAAGAAATATGTAAATGATGTAAATAAATAAATACAAAAACTATTGATAATGACAATCTTGTTTGTGTCTTTCTGAACAGGGTTCGAGAGTGTGAGATAATCCTGATGGCCAGTAAGACACGGGGCAGTCCCTATCCAGCACCTTACCTTGACGACTATGGAGAAACAGACCCTCAGCTTGGGTAAAGTTCAGTGTTGTAGTGTAAACACCAGCTCCTTGCAATAGAGTTTGGATGTTTCGTTCATTTTGGAGAGCCATTTCTGCATATGGTTAACAAAAAAAATAAATAACAGTTGGGAAGTAACAGTGTTGGGAAAGCTACTTAAAAATGTAATGCACTATAATATTGCGTTACTCCATGAAAAAGTAACTAATTGTGTTACTTTTTATGAAAAGTAATACATTGTTACTTTTGTTACTTTTTATCACCTGGACTGGGCTTGCTTATTTGTGTTTTAATAACAAAAAATCCCAGAAGTTTTATTTTTGGCAGTGAAGGTCCTTTCACACACAAAATAAATAAATAAATAAATAAAAAGAGTGAATAAATGGGAAAACAAAGTAACTTGCATTACTTATTTGTAAATTTTAAAGGAATGCATTTACTTTATTTATTTAAAAAAAGTAATCTGATTACTTGTGATGTTACCCCTAGTCTCGCGTAGCCAGACCTTCAGACTGACAGCATGGCAGCTTTTATTGGCCAAGGCCCGCCCATGATGCCATTTGACTGACATGTCAAATAACCAATCAGAGTTTGTTTTGTTCAGCACCACAATAAACTCTCGGATGTATTTTAAAGGTTCTAACTTTGAATATTTCACATACTTTTGAAAATCCAGCGTTTAGTTGATCCTGATAAGTGCTCATCGTCACAGTTGTAAACACGACGGCTTTCTTCTTTCATGAGGGGGTTTGGCGTCACGGCATCTTTTTTTCCAGGCGGAACGTTAAAGAATGCGCCACACACGTATGATCCTGTATAATCCAACCAATCCAATGACGATTTCGAAAGTCCTGAAGTGTTTCCACTTTTGTGTGCAGTATGCATCAGACGTCTAACCAATGTTCTGTGGTTGTGATGTCTGAGGCTGAGACTACCTAGTGATAAACTTCTGTAGTAGTGACAAATTCTGTGTGAACTTCAGTAACTGTCGGGTTCAGCTCAGCTACCAAATCAGACCTCAGAAGTCAGGATAGTCCGGACTGCTGAGCGAATCACTGGTACAACCCTCCCCACTCGCTAGGAACTGCACTATTCCAGAGTGAGCAAAAGAGATGGCAAAATCACTCTGGACCCCTCAAACCCAGCACACTTCTTTAAACTGTTGCTGTCTGGTCAACGCTACAAGCACTGAGCACCAGAATGGCCAGGCTTTGTTGTTCCATGAAGGAATCAGAGCCATAAATTGTGTACTCACCTCATTTTTCACTTTCTCCCGTAGAATCAATGCTGCTGTTTTTGGGTCTTCTCTCTTGCTGCCAGCTGCTTGAGCTACAGCAAGATATAGTGTATTCTGACTATCCGAGTCAACACTGATTATCCTGCCATCATCCTGTATAATGTCAAAATGGCCGCTGTACAGCTGTGCATCACCTCTGTTTAAAAAATTAAAAGTAACTATATTCAGTACACAAAGATCATATGCAGAAACATGAAACATTTCTATATGTGAGCTGTATAATGCTGTAGTGATTAGTCTTACTGTGATGGATGTGTGGTTTTTGCATATTTGGTTAATCTCAGTTTTATATCGCCAGCTGATTTGGCGGTTCCTGGGTAACGTTCTTCAGTGAACTGTTTTCCATTTTCATCAATGACAGTGAGTTGAATCCCTTTTCCATCGAGCAGGTTACTTTTTGTGAGCACATACACATCGAGGGGTGTAGCAGGCTGATTGGCTTTGCACATTTCTTCTGTATACTGCATTAGCTTTGTTTTGTCCTCATCTGACAGCTGTTCCACTTTCTTGTGGCTTGCAGATTTCTTGTTGTGTTTTCCTCTCTGGTCATCAAAGAAACGCTGAGT
>JAUZSZ010000126.1:0-14122 GCA_034780575.1 Labeobarbus marequensis
ACAATTCTTTACATCACGCAATTCTTTTTTTCCTCACAATTCTGAGTTAACATCTTGCAATTTGCAATACTTTTTTTCCAAGCAATTTTTTCCCTCTAAATTTTTACATCTCACAATTCTCAATTTTTTCTCAAAATTGATATCTCGCAATTCTGAAAAAAGGTCTTTTGCATTCTTTTTTTTTCTCACAATTGTGAGTTATATCATATCTCACAAGTCCGACTTTTATTCTCACAACTGAGTTTACACTGTATCTAGCAGTTGTGAGTTTACATCTTGAAATTCTAAGTTATATCTTGCAATTCTGACTTTTTTCTATTTATTTATTTATCTTGTGATGCAAAGTAAAGCTTCCATACTATTGTGATATGCTCAACATTAATAGCACCTCTTTTAAATAGTTATAGAGAAGATCTTACCTTGTGTGGTATCTGGAATCATCTAGCATTCATCTGAGGGCGACGCAGTAGAAGCTACACATGCAGAGAGGAGGTGAGCCACTATTAATCACACATCAAACTCTGAAAATCAACAGCATTTTATAGAACCTGGACAGATGGTTTATAAACAAATATGAACATTAACTTTGCTCATCACTGGCTAGAAAAACGTGGCACATGAAAGTAAACGCTAGATCGTTTTACATTACAGTTAAAATGGTCATAAAATCATGATATACATGAATTTTGCCGTTCTGTTAATTTGGGATGATTTTGTCAGTTGGTTATGGTTTAAACATTCTGTTTTGTACGTTTTATATAGTCATGCTCTACAGTAGTCAGGGTTTGCAAATGTTACTGTAAAGTGATTCCACACTGATGTTGATGTGTTATTTTGCTGTTTAAGGCTCTTGAGCACACTTAACCTTCACCCTAACTGCTACAGTAATGAGGACAATCAGTCAGTGTGCTCAATTCCCGAGATCCCGGTGGAGAGTCATAACTTTTTATCGCCCAATCATGGTGAGTCAATAACATTTATGACTGGTAGTTTTCTAATCAGTTGAGTTTTTCCTCGTAATTTAGAATCTAGTTACAGAGGAAGACTCGGCCCACAGGACAAGTTAATCCCAGAAGAGATAACATCTGAATCGTTTCCCCTTTGACAGCAGTGAGATTAAATTGAGTGCAAGTGGAGACTTTTTCTTAGGTTTTCAGAATCTGATATTTTTTTCCTGTGAGAAAAGACCATATATAGTAACTCAGCTGCAGTATGAAAGAACAACCTTTAAGCAATACAGTTGTCCTTTAGGATTGTTTACTACAAGTGCTTACACTAAGCATCTGGGATGACAGTGATCACACTTTTTTTTCACAGAGAAGTTTATTTACTATAAAACAGTGGAGGATGCTGTTAGCATCAAGCCCAAGAATCTGACTGAGACTGAAGAGTGGATCATTTCACCCCGTGAGCCAAAAACAGAGTTTGTTTGCCTGCAGGATTCTGAGGCGTCAGGAACCTCCAGCTCTCTGCAGCTGAAGCCTTTAAGAGTGAGTGATACCTTAATGACCATATTGCAGATTTTTGTTTGAAGTTTAGATTGCCAACTTCACCTCTAACCCCTTAGACTTAAAATACAGTATGCATTGATGGCATACCTTATATATTGTTAAAAAATAAATAAATAAATAATAAAACAAATGTACTCATAAAAATCGGATCGTGCATTGCAGCATCAATAATGTGAATTTGATCAGGTGCTTAAAAAAACGATTTATGCATTTATTTATTTCTGTTAAAATGCTTCGTTTATTGATTGATTGGTTGAGTGATTGACTGATTGTATTCTTAAAATATGATATTTTTATGTGATATAGGATATAAAGAAAATATGATGTTGTTATAAATATATATTATGAATAGTATTCATAAAATCCTGAAGCATCAATAAATGTGATTTGGATTGAGTTATAAAACATTTATTTGTATGTTTGTTCATTTAATATGAACATCAGCTTTAGTGTTTCTGAAATATCCCCAAAAATAGAATTAATTCAAATGAATTGCAACATGATTTGGATTGATTAATTTATTAGTTGATTTAATTAATTAATTCAATTCAATATGAACACCAGGTTTCATGAAATGATTAATTAATTAATTAATTAATTAATTAATTCAGTCAGTCAGTGACTGTACACGTTTCATGAAATGCTCATTGATTCATTGATTGCTAGTATTCTTTAAATACACTTAATATACAATATTGTTTAAAAATATATCTTAAAGCAGTATTCTTAATGGCCATGTATTACAGCATCAATAAATGGGATTTAGATCAGATTTGTTTTTGTATGTCTGTATGTTTAAACTGTAAATAACAGATGGATACACCAAAACCGTTTTGCCTCTGTTTGCCTCTTTGACTGATCTCTGACTGTTGGTCTTGTGTCAAGCGTGCGTTTTCTCCCTCACGGGTGGAAGAATGTCAGGAAGACTTCTGCCATGACTCTGAGGATGCTGTAGACCAGCCAGAAATCCTCACTTCTTGCGCACTCACGGATACAATGCATGACCTCCTAGATCATCTCCAACACACTGACCGAGAACCCTACCAGGCCTGTTCCTAAAGTGCCCTTAAAAGCTCCATTGTGGACCTCAGGCTCATCCACCTCTCCCAACAATCCCGTCAGCTCCAGAATCCTATCGGCTCCCGCTCCAACCCCGTCCACAGCCAGCAGCTCAGTGTCTCTCAGCAGACCAGACACCGGTCCTCCAGTGAGTCCAGGGTCACCAGCACAAAAGAAGCGGTGTGTTTCCGGACCACCTCAGACAGGGTGGGTCACTGTAAGCTGGGCAGCTGGTGGAAACAGGCGCTGGAAACTCAACGGTCTTCAACCGGGCTGCTTCCTGCTTTAGAGCAGGTCTCTCCTGTCACATGAGGTAAGACATGCACTATGGCCTGAAGAGTATCAAGTCTTATAATATTTACAATAGGATTGATAGCTCACACACAAAAACTATTTCAAAACATTTTACAAAAAATTTTTTGTTTAAATAATTAAAATGATTAAAAATCATAATTAAACGTCACATATACTGTTGAAAAAAAAAAGACAAAAAGTATTTTTAGACTCTTTTAATTGTCAAATTTTAGTGGAACATTCAGTGGTATTGTGATGAGAAAAATAGTATAAATAATAAAAATAAAAACAAAAGTTTAAATATTGACCAATAAATAGAATTACGTAAAACTGTTCATAAAATTAATGTTTAACAATGTAGGCAAATGTAACAATCAATAAACAATGGTTGCTATTAGTTGTCCAACTTTCCAATGTTTTTAATTTCTCTGGTCTATGTGGATAAATCAATCCACTGATTTAATAACCAATCCTCTTAGCTTCCTCTACAGAAAAACGGACATCCCCTGTCCCACAACGTCCCCAACCTCATGGCCTTGGAAGCTTCTTAAATCCTCCATCCAATCCAAGAGTGGAAAAACAAGAGGTCAAACAGGTATGCATATTTACCTATGATTTGTTTAAATGAATATATAGAATACAGCCTAGACTTCTGACCACACAGTGGCAGTATTGCATCAGGAAAGTGAACTGATTTTTGCATTGCAGGTGTGCATTGCATAATTATTTCAGCACCATCAGTTGATTTCTAAAAGCCGCCCCTTGTAATTTAGACTGCTAAAAATGGACACATGGAGGCTTTTCACAAGAACTTGGTCTAAATAGTTTGCTGCTGTACAAACAGTGAAAGCTGGTGAGAGTTTTTAATGTAATTAATATACCATCCTCTGTGGTTATTATGCAACTTCTAACATGCTCTCAGTTTCTGTAAAAGTCAATATTGTTTTCTTGATAATCAGTGCATAAACAAGTGCTTGTGGCCAGCACTTGTATCTCATTTATTCAAGGATTATGATATTCGTTCTTCTTGGAACTGTTAAATGAATACATATACAGTATGATGGTTATGCCAAATAATGTATAACCTTTTTTCTTCCACCTGGACCATTTTCTGTTGTGACAAATGAGAATGGCGAAAAACCTCTGTCATAGACATTTAATGATATCCTTTATCTGCTTTTTTTATCCTATTACTGCATGCACTGTTTTATGGCACGAGGATATTGATTCTCTCATTTTATCCACATAATTTAAAGTTTTAAACAGCCACATCATTTTATTTTATTTATGCAATTTAATTTAATTTAATGTTTTTTTTGTGTTCAGGCTGTGAAGGGTGAATTCTCAGACCAGAGGGGATCTCATAAAGTGACCATTAATCAGATGGATCACGGACCAACTTCACATCGAGGACGTCGAGGAAAAATGAGCAAACGAACCAAATGAGCTTAAAAGAAAACAAAAAATGCATTTCACATACATAGAAGACAAAGTGAGTGTTGTAACATAGCGAGTTGTAATCATCAGCATATTATAAATAAGTTAAAAGGTAGTTAAGTAGTAGATCACAATAAATGTACAAGACGTAAAAGAAAATGTGTATACACACACACACGTTACAATTATAAATAGTTTCTATGCTTAGAATTACAAATGTTATGAGATGGATCTGCTGTTCAATGCTTTTTAAGGCAAGGTATTTGAACTCATTTTCATGTTTTTTCTATTATTATTTATAAAACACTATATAATATGATCTTGTCTTGTATTGTCCAAGTGATCTAACACAATTTCAGTTATGTTATGATGCACCTGCTGTACAGGTCATGACAGAGGCTGCTTTACAGAAGGCGTCTTTGTAACCAACCATTTCAAATGTGCACTCATTGCGTCAATGGACTTTCTGGCACTGGTTGTTACTCGAAGGTAAATGGACCCACATACTGTAATTTCCTCGGCTTGTTGCCGTTCCGCAAGAATGGTTTCTTGGCTGCTCTCAGCCTCACAAAACCACTTCATAGAAAATAGCTGAAGCGTGTACAGTATGTAGTGCTGAATGACCCCTAAACGCTGAGCAAGCAGCTCAATGGATTTCCTTCTGCACTTTAGAAACTTTATGTACAGTATGTACTGTTCTACAGCACATTTTCCTATCTTGGATAAAATATTAATACAATAACATTCATTTAAATACTTTTCATCTTTGAGTCACGGTTACTGCCATTTTGCTTACTTTTAACTAAAAAAAAGAAAAAAAAAAGACTGGAAGCGTATTTAGAAATAAAATAGGTTTTCAAATTATTTCAGACCAAAATGTTTTCTTTTGAAAGCTGTTTTAACTGAATCATCAAGGTTTTCTTATGTCACCGATATCACTTTATTCAACTCTGTTATCCATTCTGTCTCTTCAACTGACAAAAACCAGTCCCATCATCATGTAGGAGGCAACATCATTTCAACAAACATAAGTAAGTATTATCAGTGGATTTGATGAATTCTGTCATGTTTTGTGGGTTTAGCTGAATAACTTCAAGCTGGAAGCTATGTAAACCTGTTATGCAGATAACTTAAAGTCATAAGTGCTTGAGTTTGACCAGAGTATATCTTTCCTGGAAATACTTCCTTAAATTTACACGCATATTCATTTTTTTATACCTCAAATTATACTGCTGCTGCACGCATAACAGGAAAGACCCATGGTTTTTTTTCACATATATTCACATACCACAGTGTTTCAATTTTTATTTTAAAGAAATAGTTCAGCCAAAAAATAATTGAAAATTGACATCCTAAGGTAGATGAATTTGTTTCTTCGTCTGAAGAGATTTTGAGAAATTTAGCATTGCATCATTGCTCACTGATGGATCCTTTGCAGTGAATGGGTGCCGTCAGAATGAGATATTAATAATTCACAAGTAATCCACATGACTACAGTCTACCAATTAACATCTTGTAAAGTGAAAAGCTGTGTGTTTGTAAGAAACAAATCCATCAAGTAGGTTTTTTTTTGTTTTGTTTTGTTTTTTTTATAACTTCAAACTCTTGTTTTTTGGCTAAAATATGAGTCCTCAAGTCATAAGATTGCTTCCTCCTGTGAAAAAGTTGTCTTGTCTGAATCAGGAGAGAATGACCCAAGTCTTAAGTCGCAGGAGTATGTTTATAGCAATAGCCAAAAATACATTGCATGGGTCAAAATTATTGATTTTTATTTTATGCCAAAAATCAATAGGACTTTAGGTAAAGATCATGTTGCATTAATATATTTTGTAAATTTCCTACTGTAAATATATCAAAACTTAATTTTTGATTAGTAGTATGCATTGCTAAGAACATCATTTGGACAACTTTAATTTCTCAGTATTTTGATTTTTTTTGCACCCTCAAAGTCCAAATTTACAAATAGTTGTATATCGGCCAAATATTGTCCTATCCTAACAAACCATACATCAATGGAAAGATTATGGCCCTTAAGACTGGTTTTGTGGTCCAGGGTCTCTCTCTCTCTCTCTCTCACACACACACACACACACACACACACACACACACACACACACACACACACACACAGACACAGACACAGACACACACAGACACAGAGTCTCTCCAATACATCAGATTTACATTTTATTACAACATGATTTTATAAAAAAAAACAAAAAACATTTAAGCAACATTTGTGTGTTTACTTGATTGCACATATTTTTTAATCCATAATCTTATACATGCTCCTGCACATTCTTAAAATCAGCTGGAGACCCTTAGATGTATCTGAATAGTTGTCAAGAAAGTACAATGATTTACTGGCACTTTCTTCCACATTTGTCTCATCGACAGTGGCATTGAGAGTTTTAGGTGTTTTGGACAATATAGCAAGACCAGCATTAAACCATCATAAACCAGCCTGGATCAGCAGTCAATTCACACTGCACTTGGATGGTCTTGGCGGAGGTGTTTTAATACTTGATTTGGTGATTTATTGATTTATTTGTATAGAAAAGTGCAGTTAATAAATGCAGTTCAATAACTGTCGATATCGTTATATGCTGTCAGTGATATGGCATTTATGAGATGCATCGTTTAATACGGATGCATCATATGAGATGGATGAATTATTAAAGAGCGAAACAGGTAAACATTTGCTTTAGCCTTGAGGCATTTGTTAGCCCTGCTGCATCTCTAAAAATCTAAATCTAAAAATTACTATTCATATTCTGTGTATACCTAGAAGTTAAATCTTGTCATGAATGTTCAGATTTAAGAACAAGGATAGACTCCTTTAATCTGCGCTCTATTCGTCACTCCATCATTGCAAAGACTTGGTGGATGTGCGAGAGGAGGCGATTACAAGAGAGAAGTAGGCCAGGAGAAAACTGAGCACATGACACATGTAAACAGCAGTGAAATGTGTTTGAATACAAATCTCTGTGGAGCCAGGTTTACATTCACCAAATACCGATGATGTCTTATTTCCTACCCCTCCGCTCCGAGAGAGCGCCGTTAAGTGCTTGGTTTGCGTGCAGGTGCTAAAATCACACAAAATCCCACTCGCTGTTTTCTCAGAGGATAATTAATGGTACTTTGAGAGCCACATCTAATAATTCAAGGTTAGCAAAAGTCCAAGGGTTATGATTTAATGAGAACATGTTGGATAGAACAATGTTTTGCCACCACTATGTGAGGAAGTCGCTAATGAATTAATGACGTTGTTATACTTTACAGGAACTGTGGCAATTAATAGTTGCTATGTCACCATCAACTGACGTCTATTAATGTGTTGAGGAGGATTTCCAGTGAATTACATTTTCATGGATTTGTTTAGTTTATAAGGAGCTGAATTGCTTGTATTCTGTATTTTGTTTTTTGTTTTTTTTTATAGATGAACAAATTCATTTATTTAAATGCCTTTTGGGCATCCTGTGCGTAAATTTTTTTTGCTGGTTCTTTTTTCTCACAGGTGAAGCTTCTATGATTTACAGTCTCATTACAAGATGTCACATAAAATGAGACAGGATGCTCAATCATATGTATGAGGCAAATTAATCGCCAAATTAAATAGTATCCTGTAGCTTGCATTTATAATTTGATTAGAAGTAACTGACTTTCTCGGCCCTGGTCCTAAACTAGGCTTTCTTTTTGTCCTGTAAAGTACACCCCTACCCATGGTAAAATGAATTTATGGCTATTATATATCCTTCAAACTTTTGATTGAAGGATATGCGTATAAATAAATTATGTAAATTATAATACATATATTAAAATTAATCAATTTATTATTAAATAATATACACTACTGTTCAAAATTTTGGAGTCAGTAAGTTTTTATTTTTTCATAAAAACTTTTTATTTTTCAACAGTGATGCATTAAATCCATCTAAAGTGATTGATTTTTTTTTAAACATTATTTAAGTCTTTAGTCTTTCAAAGAAATGCTGTGTTTCCTATTCGTTCAATTTTCTATTCATCAAATAATCCTAAAAAATGTATCACATCAGCGTTTCTTAACCACCCGATCAGCATACTAAAATTATTTCTGAAGTATTATGCTATGCTGAAGGCTGCTGAAAAAGCTGACAATTCACAGCTTTGCCATCACAGGAGTAAATTACATTACAATTTTTTTTTTTTTTTTTTTTTTTTAGATAGAAACAATATTGATTTTTACTGTATTTTGGTCAAACAAATGTAGTTTTTGTGAGCATAACAGACTTTTTTTGTAAATGATTTACATTAAATGGTTGTTTTAAGGCTGTTTATCACAGATTAAACATAGATCACAATTATATGGCTTATTCTATACTGACTGCCTCTTATTCTGTAAGTAAATTAAATTCTGTGATGTTTGTTTTGCATGAATGGCAGCATTATCATTGTAATTTAGGAAAAGACTTGTTTTGAACGCTGAACACTGACTTGATATTCAAACCCGCTGTACTGATCAAAGATAAATTCAATTCTCCCTGATGGTATTCAATGACTGTGCAAAAGTCAACAGATTTGTGATTTAATATCCCAATGAATGATAAGCTATTTTTTCGCTCACACAGCGGATAATTCTTTAATAGGAAGATTATACACTTATGCTTCGATAAAGAAAATTCAGCACTTAAGATACAAAATTTTTCTAGACGTCAGTTCATTTGGTTATTCAGAATATCCAAGAGCAGTGATTCCCAACCACATGTACTTAAGCTGGTCCCACGGGGTGCATGGAAAGATTTTGATTTGCTTTGGTAAACCTGTAAATCTTGCAAATTCTTATTAAATTTGAACAAATGATGGTGTAATCTTTCTTGGATGATATTTTGATACTTGTTCAGCATCAATGCTTTTTAAATTCCACCTTACAAAGACTACAAACGACTTCACTTCTGTTAAGTGTCCCATCTGGTTCTGATTTTATGAATAAATTCACTGGTAATTCTTTCTCAGAGAGTGTTTCTATCATAGACAAACCCGAGAGAAAGGAGCTCAGGTGTTTTATTAAAGGGGCTCACGAAGTCTGTTTATTACTTCATGGTGTATTTTTTAAATTTTTTTTTTTATGAATCATCGTGATAGTGGCCAGTTTAATCATGTTCATGATAATGTTAAATAATTTCACAAGTTCAAAAGGAGCGCTTTTCAGGTTTGGTGTCAGTGAAGAAGACTTTTAGACGTTTCTACGCTTCACAACTTGTTCCTGCCTTTGCTGTCTTGCTAGCTTGCATCCTCTGTTTAAATGTTTTCATCTCAGTGTAGGTGTGTCAAATACAGACACAGGGAGTCGTTATGACTCACAAATGAAGGAAGGAGAGATATGAGGCACAGCCGGACGTCTATGGATTGCAGCATCTGCTTAAAACGCAGAGACGTGAAGAAACAGACGCTGTTTGCAGGGAAGAGGGGTCTTTAGTCAGTTTCCCTGACCATTGTGCTGTTATTACAATCGCTTTTACCCTCAGAGAGTGAGAGGCTGACTATAAAGTGAGCGCTGAGGTGAACATTACCATGGTTGATGTTACACATTAACTAGATTCATTGAGTGTGATTAATTCTCCTTATTGATTGGTCAGTTTAATCAGGTTTTTGATCTTAATCTAGCTGTATTTAAGTGTAAATCATGTGAAATCTGCACCTTTGCTGCTGCCCCAGTGATTACTGAGACAGTGATCCACCAGAGTCTTCTTGATCTATATACTGAGTGATGTTCAATAAACTCTTTAACATGCATTTGCAGTGTTTATCATTTAACTGCATCAGTGTTATTTGCATGCATATGTAGTTTGCACTACTAGTGGTTTGATTATATATATTTCATTTTTGGCTCTTTAGATCAGTGAATGTCATTCTGGGTTCTTTAAAGCCAAACTCTTGGTTTCAAGAGCCAGATTTAAAGTGATAGTTCCAAAAAAAGAAACAAAAATTTATTTATTCACCCTCATGTCATCTTAAACTTGTATGAATTTATTTCCTTCTGTGGAACATAACAAAATATATTTTTTAATGGTCTCAGATGTCTCATTATTTTTTTTATTTGTGACCCTACAGCACTAAACCAGTCTTAAGTGTACTTTTTTTTTTTAAATGAGATTTATGCCTCATAATAAATGCTGAATAAATAAGTTTTGCATTGATGTATGGTTTGTTAGGATAGGACAATATTTGGCTGAGATACAACTATTTAAAAATCTGGAATTTGAGGGTGCAAAAAACAAACAAACAAACAAACAAAAAAACTCTTATTCTCCCTTTATTCAAAAAAAGGTTAAAAGTGGCCACGTTTCGATCAAAGACCTTCATCAGGCAAACACATGCCAATCAGTCAATGAAATCAGTCATTATAACTTCTTCATATTTCCACGAAATGTATAGGCCCAAAAATATGCTAAATTATTGACATATGAAGTTTGATAGTTTTGCAAATGTGTAAATATCAGCAGGAGTATGATTTACCCAGACCCATAAGACTGTAATTTCCTTCTTCCATTTTAAAAGCGATTACACATATTTATTTTGATATAAAAGTGTTTTCATGTTTATCATAACTATGCGTGCACATTATTTTAATGTTGCACAATAACATTTTATCACTTGTATCATTTACCCTGCTTTCAACAGCCCACCAGCGGAGATCCAGTTCTCTAAATGATAGTTTCATAAAAAAAATAAAAAAATAAAAAAATAAAAGAGAAGTATTTTAAGTTCTTGAGGAACTTAAAGAGGCTCTCATGAGGCATCAAGCTGTAAAACCCATATTGCTTTTGGATTATTTATTTTAAGAGTATGTATTCGCAGGCAATAAAAATTCACTCTCATCTATGAATTCATGGAATAATAGTATGTTCTGCCCATTAGCATTCTCATTCATCTCAGTGACCGTTCTTTAGGACTTGCTGCTTCTGTACATGGGCTCGCACTCAGCACTTTTTTAGCCAAGCACCTGACTTATTTCTCAGGAGCTGTAGAAAAATGACTCTGAGATATGCTTACAGTAGCTGGCACCACGAGAACATGCACAACATGCAACCCTACACTGGCAAAGTCCATTTGACAGTTTTACACTTCATTTTATTTACTTATTTTTTTAAATAAACTTTTTTTATTCATCAGGGTTGCAGCTGAGCAACAGCGGCAGTAAAGATGATTATAAAGACGTTACAGAAGATATTTCATGTTTCAAATAAACTATGTTCTTTTGAACTTTCCATTCATCAAAAAATCCTGGGGGAAAAAATTAAAAATTGTAACAAAAGTGTTAAGTAGCACAACTGGTTTCAACATTGATAATAAGAAATGTTTCTTGAGCACCAGAGGGTAACACAGCCAGATTATGTTGACTTTGTCCTGGATCAGTCTTGTTCCACTCTTCGCTACAATATGTATTATGAGGCTAAGAGGTGTCACTGTAGTTTCTGTGCTAAAACCTAGTTTATTTTTGGACATAAAGCAACACATGGTAATGGATGATAGAGCACATGTCATGTGGTCTCTTTCAGCTGTCTTGTTCATTTGCTGAGTCGGAGTGTAAATCACGGCTGGGCAATACCCAGCACGTCCGACCGCCTCTGCGTTTTATCTCTTGGCTTTTGTCAAACAGGCGCCGGGACATGTCCTACTTGCAAATGGCAAGTTGAAGCCTCCTAAGGCATGGGACTAAGTTCCAATTATAGCACAGCATATTTTTCTTTGGCAAAGAAGGCTGAAAGAGCAGATGGGTATCAAACAACAGTGACAGGAGTACAAGAGGGTTATCATAAACCTTGCCAATTACCGCGTTACCCACCAAACGAGAAACAACGGGCAGATCAAAGAGCCTCTTATGACTCATAGCAGTTGTTGTTTGCAAAACTCTGAACTGGACACCAATGGCGCTGTAATGTATGACATGATTTTCTTTTTTCCAGACTAGATGCATCATGGTTAAACCGAAGGCAGTTTTTCCACAAAGAGCCGTCAAATGATTTTTCTTCTGAACCCTTTTCCTCTTTCAGTTGCTCGCTCTAAATTGGCCAAAATATGGCGATTTTCTATAGAGGTCATGCAAACATGCATGTAGTGTTTGTGTGTTAGGGAGCAGTTTTGGACTCTTCAGAGACATTGCGCATTATTCTCCGCTGGTGCGCTGCCATATTTAGAAGCATTTAGTTTTCTCTACTAGCACAGACAGCTTTTGTTCCACTCAGCCTTTATGCTTGAAAGTGGTCTTCCAGGAAAATCATTTTGTAAAATGTATTGAACTAACTGTAGTCATGGAAAAATGCCATACTTGAGGAGGAAATTTCCAAATTATGTTGGAAGCCCTTAAGTGGTTGTGATGCCAGTGATGCATTCTTATTTTTTAGGCATCCAGTCTCTCTTTAATGGCTCAGACAGTAATTGATGACCTTAAAACTAATAATTCTGTCATCATTTACTTGTCCTCATGCGATTTCAGACCTGTTTGGTGAACGCAAAAGATGTTAGGATAGTGAGTTGCACTATTGCATATTTTGAATATCTGGTTTTGATTTGAGGCAAACTGAAACCCAATCAAATTAGATATTCAAAAATTCAAAATTCATTTGACAGCTTTCAATTTCTGACGGTATATTAGCTATTTTGTTACACTTTACCGTAAGGTTCCATCCGTTAATGTTAGTTAATGCATTGGATATTATGAACTAACAATGAACCATATTTTTGCGGAATTTATTAATCTTGCTTGATGTTTGATTTCTATGTGTACATTTTTACCATTTCAGGTTTTATAAATAAACTGATGTATTCTGAATGAACATTCATTAATAGTGAGCAATTGTATTTTAATGCTACAGATTCAGTGTTATTTTCTGGTGCTTTGTGACACATTGATATACTGGCTAACACCTACGTTTTACTCAGATTAAATAGGCTTTTTCAAATTAATTGCTTACACAGATGTGTTAGACTACTCGACTAGTCAGTTACAAAATTTCAGTTTAAATGCCAATGAAATTATTATTTGTGGACATAATAATATTCCTAATTTTCCTAATAATTTCCCATTGAACCTCCAAATGCATGTGGAAACAACATAAAGACAGTATTTTCAATACTTCATATTTTAAATGTCTGTAAAATACCATCTTCTTGCTAAGTAGTACTGTGAATGAAGGCTATTTATTTTCAATTTTTTGGATAAAATGATAGCCATTCAACAATATAATTGAAAGCCAGGCAAAAACTGCAAATTATATTTTTTATTTATCATTTATTATCTATTAATTAAAGTAGGGAACATTTGGTATCAATATTTTCTATGTGAAGATTGATCCTCTCGATACAACATCAGTATCGCAAATATTGTTACTTACAGCAAGTATAAAAAAATGCAGAAATGAACACATTATTTTTCCCCAGCCCTGGTAATAGCTCAATTAATTTTTAATGTATTAATTCATAATTAATCACACATTGAACATACTGTAAGCTGAAACTGAAAATGCTTCTCAGTGGTGTATAAGTTCATATCTTAATGCACATCTAATGTACAATGAATTTAATGCATGTCCTGTCGAGCTGATGGACAGCAGTGCTGCTGATCGACAAATCTTTTGTGCAGTCAGTTCCATTAAAAATAAATATACCTCACATGCAAATGTCACCCCTTGTGCTGCTTAGATATTCCTGTAAGTGTAATTCATGTAGTAATTTACAATTTCAATAGACACAAATACAGCAGTGCTTTAAAAAAAACACCTAAAAGATGTTTCCATTGCACTAAAAATGGACATTTTGGAGCGATTAAATCCACATTTATT
>JAUZSZ010000126.1:75882-90256 GCA_034780575.1 Labeobarbus marequensis
CGAGTTTAGCTGCTGATGAGCTCAGACAAACAATTTTAACCAAAAGCAATTTATTATAATGAACCATTTCCTCCCAGCAAACCTCCAGCGAATTATTGGAGCTACCAATACACTCTTCACTGAATCTTTGTTTTTTTTTTCAAACTGCTGAATGAAAGGAAGCTGCATGGACTTCGAAGAGTGAGGAAACAAAAGAAAACTGAATGGAAGCTAAAGGGAACTTAGGAAGCTAAAGAGAAGCTGCGGGACAAATGGAAGCTTCAGGGACAAACGGAACTTCAGAAGTGAGGAAGCAGAAGGGAAATACTATAAGGAAGCTGAGATGTAAGAAAGATGAGAGAATGAAAGAAGTCTAAAAGCACATAGAGAACTAATGGAACTTTAAAAAGGTGAGGAAAGATAAGGAAGCTGAAGGGACATAGAGGATCTAAGAGACATAAGGAAGCTGAGGGGACATGAGGAACTTGAGTGGGTATAATGAAGAGGAAAGGACATAAGGAAGCAAAGAGGACTTTTTAAAGCTAAAGCTAAAAGCTAAAAAAGGACATAAAGAAACTGAAGAGACTGAAAGCTAAGGGAATGTAAGGAAGCTGAGAGGATATAATGAAGCTTAAAAGACATAAGAAAGATACTTGAGGAAGCTGAGGGGATGTATAGAAAGCTGAGTGGATGTAACGAAATGGAAAAGATATGAGGAAGCTAAACTGAAATTATGAAGCTATGGGATAAAAGGAAGTTTTATAATGACAAGAAATGTTGAGGTACTTAAGTCAGCTAAGCCGATATGAGAATGCTACAGTTACATTATTATATACAGTGAGGAACACTCTTAAAAATAAAGGTGTTTCACGATGCTATAGAATAACTTTTTTTTTGTCTAAATGATTCCATAAAGAACCTTTTACATATGGAGAACCTTTCTGTTCCACAAAAGGTTCTTTGTGGTAAAAGAAGGGTCTTTAGATTATAAAAAGGTAAGAAAGAGATGGTTCTTTAAAGAACCTTTGACTGACTCGTTCTTTGTGGGACCAAAAGTGGTTCTTCTATGGCATCGCTGTGCAGAATATTTTAAGCACCTTTATTTTGAAGCTGAAAGGAAGCTATAGGGGGACATAATGAAAACTGAAAATAACTAGAAACCTGAGGAGACTTGACAAATTTGATTGGATGTAATTATTGAAAGTAATGATGTAATGAAGCTGAAAGGACATAATGAAGCTGAGGGGACAGCAAGGAAGGTGGGTGGACATAAGGAAGCTGAAACCATATGCGAAAGCTATGGGGACACGAGGAAGCTGAGTGGATATAATTAAGCTGAAAGGATGTAAAGAAGCTGAGGGGATATGAGGAAGCTGCAGGGACAAAAGCAACTTAAGATATGAGGAAGCAGAGGAGATATAGGGAAGCTGAAAGGATGCTGAAAACCACATAGGAAACTGGAAATTTAAAAAGGTAAGGAAAGATATGGAATCTGAGAGGAAAACGGGAATCTAAGAGACATAAGAAAGCTGAGGGGACATGAGGAACTTGAGTGGATGTAATGAAAAGGAAAATACATTAGGACATTAAGAAGCTAAGGAAAGTAAGCTGAGTGGACATGAGGAAGCTGAGAGAACATGGGGGAGGAGAGGGGATTTATGGAAGCTGAGATGTAAAATGATGAACTGAGAAAAAGCTGAGAAAATATAGGGAAGCTGAAGGGACATCTAAGAGACATTAGGAAGTTTAGGGTAAGTTATGAAGCTAAAACACAGCTAAAACTCTACACAAGAAGGCTGAGGGGACTTAAGGAAGTTGAGCAGACACAAAGAAGCTGAAAGGACAGGAACATAAGGAAGCTGAGTAGATGTAATGAAGCTGAAAGGACATTAAGATGCTAAGGGGACAAAAGAAAACTGCAAATACACATGAAAGTCAAAGGAACTTAGTGGATGAAATAAAGTTGAATGGATCCGGAAGCTGAGGGGACACGAGGAAGCTAGGTGGTCATAAGGGAGTTGAAAGGACATAAAGAAGCTGAGGGGGCAAATGGAAACTGAGGGAAAATAAGAAAGCTGAATGGATATAATCAAGCTGAAAGGACATTATGGGAATTTAAAAAGATAAAAAGTTGCTAAGAAAAAAAGGCAATTAACTACACAAAGTTGAGGAGATGAAGGGAAACTAAGGCAAAATTAGTTTCACATGAATGAACAACCGTCACATTTTTTTTCAGGAAATGTATAGTAAAACTCTAGTTTATGATTCTTATGTGAGGAATTGTGATCTATATCTACTATACGGGGTGATTTTACTACTCTAATGTATCAAAGACCTAAGCAGAACAGTAATATGAAAGAACATATATAGGCTACACTTAGAGCACAGAGCACGAGAGACAGAGAGAGCCTTCAGGAACAACAGAGCGTTACCTCTCCCCTATAATTGCATTCCTCTTCTAAGGTCACCTGAAGCTATCAGCTACTGGGTGGAATGTGCATTATAGGAAAATCCTTTTACACTATTAATGTGGGTCTCTGGCAATACAGATAGATACAGCTGTGAGAAATCATGCACACTAGAAACCACACTATTTTCCTGAACTCTGCTCTAGAGGTAGCAGGCAGGTGGTGGAAATATCCAGCTTTTTCAGTTGCATGTGACTGTAATGGCACAATGGAAAACGTGTAATTTGCCTCAGGTCTCACGTGAACCCTGAACCTCTGCTGTGGGAATAACCAGACTGGTGCCATTCTTGTGAAAAGTGAAGTCAGAGAATGTCAGGAACTCATTTCAGTCTTCAACTTCCTATTTTTAGCAGAAGAGTAATGGCCTAGAGCTAGGTTGATGGGGTGATATGGAGCAAAAATGGAGCAAATAAAAAACATTTACTTGCTAGCACTTGGCAGGCGAGATGAAAGTCGTGGATCTGAAAAGCCGTTAACTAAAGTGAAGTGAAAATCTGGTGGTCAAGTTCTAGATAATTCACACTTTGAAATGTAACTGGACATGTGCTCTTCTCAATTCCAATATAATGGAATGTGACAGTGCAGCACCTTCAGCTAAAATTGATTTTCTTTGAGCACCTCTAATATTGCCATCAGTCCTGAAGAGGGCAGAAGAGGCTTCATTTGAAGCCGTGCGCTTAAGCAGTGCCGTGATGCCGTCTGAACCCTGAGAGAGACCAGATCATCAGTTTCTACCAATTTATATTCTCAGTGGTGGCATTGAGAAAATGGCTTGAACTTCAAAACCCTCAAAAGGAACATTATGTAGAAAAAACTCTGGTCTCGCCTCACAGCAAGAAGTTCCCTGGTTTGAGTCCCAGTGGAGTCATGAGACCATTCTGTGTGGAGTTTGCATTGTCTTCCAGTGTTAGTGCTCTGGTTTCCATCCACAATCCAAACACATGCAGCGTAGGTGAACTGAATATTCTAAATTGTCCAGTGAGAGTGTAAATGTATTAAGGACAAGTGATTTGGAATCAAAATAACAAAATAAAAGTAGTATTTGTATGATTTGTAATTCTAAACACTTCTAATTTGAGCCACGGGACATTGGCTAATGCATAGAGATATGTTGAGCCCTTGTGCTTGTATGGGTGATGCAGGTTCGATTCTTCTGGCATGCATCATATCCTGTTCTCAAATGCAGATAAATGCAAATAAATATAAATACATGCAGCTGACTCTTTTTCAAATGAAATACAACAGATTATACAATAACATATTGCTGACTATTATGAAAAAAAAAAGTTTGCACTCATATTAATACCAGATTTATGTTAGTATGGGACAGATATGTAAAACAATGGGAACAATATTTAGATCATTAATTTGTGCTTCTATGTTTCTGCAGGGTTGCTTTTATGCTCTAATACAGCCTTATCAAGTGAGACATTTTATGCTACATATGACAGACATGCCATTTGCATGTCAGAAAGCTATTGTCCCGTCTGGACAATTCACCACGCCAGTAATGCTCTGACAATAGCCTAAAAAGCATTCCCAGCAGGCAGCAATAATGAGCCGGAATAGGACTGTATGTCAAAATGACATGGGGCATAAAAGTGCTCCAACCATTTATGTTTAGTTCTGAACAGAGTAATCAAGCACAAGCCCATTTTGAATAGAAGGCTGTGCAGTAAAACAGAAGACAGTCTTATCTTTATGATGGAGGGTCAGTTATGCTGGTACATACAGCCTGTGTTTTTTTCATCTGAGGACATCCCTTTTTTCCTGTTTATTTATAAGGGACCAATAGAAAATATGTTATTTGTGATATGTTTCCATAGGCTCCAGTATCCCTTCAATCCTACAAGCAGTTTGGAGAATGGATGGATGGATATGTTTCCAAATAATTTAACCCATGAATAAAAATTCTGTTATTATTTACTTTTCCCTATTTTTCTAAACCCATGTGATTTCATTTTGTCTGTTAAACACAAAAAAGTAATTTCGTTAAAACAACTGTTTTCTTTGCAACATAGGCACCAATAGTAGTACCAACATATAGAATCGATCAATCAATCAATTAATATAGTTACTGTATATTTTAATATATATGTATATATATTTAATATAGCTTTTAATATAAAATGCATACAGTTTAACAACAACATTCAAAAATGTTTTAAAATGTATTTCCAAGATATCATGAAGGTTGTGCCTTTTATCAGCCATTATATTGGTTATTATATTTCATTATATTTCTAATAAACTCCATAGCGGTTTGACAACATTATGGAAGTTCATGTTGTGAAAACCAGTCCTAGCACATAAAAATAAAAATCCTCTACAACCAAACAAGACTTTGAAATATACCTTGATTGTTATCTGTGGTGGTGTTCATTCTCATAACCTTCTTCCAATCCTTGAAGGGCATTTCTTGGAATGTGAAGATGCAGAAACATAAATTCTCTCTTTTGTTCCATATACAGCATGGCAGCGAAATATTGGCCAGGTAATAAAGAATGTGTACTTAGCCAATTTTCTATTTATCATAAAAACTTTTTTTTTTTTTTTTCTCAACCATAAGAGGACAGTACTCTGAAGAATGAACATGTTTATACCATTCTGAAATTACCATCTGAAATTTTCTCATGTTGAGTTGAACTATTGCCAATAGATACGTGGACACTCTGCTGTAAGCGTGTAAGTTATGCTGCTGCTGCATGAATAGACATACATTAATCCCATAGCTGATTGAGACAGGTGGAGCTGGGGAGGTGGAGGGTCTCATTGGCTGCCGAATCAGCAGAGGCCAGTCAGTTTATTAACAGATATGATTGCTAGCAGATGTATGTAAAAGAACCAATCAGTCTGCACCAACTAGAGTTTCATGAGAGTTTCATGACATTTCAAATGTAATCTCTGAACAGTTTTGGCAAGTTAAGTATGGACTTGCTACTGTCAATAGATACAATACAATACAATACAAAATATATTGGTTGCTTGACCATATATTTTAAAAACTATTGCATTGACTTATGTGTACATGGGTTAATGAAGCTCAGGGTTATTAGGGTGCCATCCCGTTTAACCATTGACCTAATCCAGCTATCTGAGCCTGTGGTGAAATTGCTCAAACTTACCTTGTTAATAAAGCACACTGTGTGCCAGTAAGTAAAATATCAATTTGCAAACTGATAGAGATAGGAGAAAATAATCAATTTTATTTATTTATTTATTTATTTGATTTAACACAGTGTTCTGAGAGGCCAGTCCAAAAGAATAGTCATGTTGACTCAATGTGAACAACTAACAAACCGCAAGGTAACGTGTAAACTGCACGTTCTGTCTCAGCTGCATCAGCCTCCAGGAAGAATATGTAGCATAGCTTTGTCATGTATTTTGTATGAGTGTGCTACCCGTACCTGTGTGACATCATCAGTAGTGGACTTGAGTAAAAAGAGGTCTGAACCTTGTGTCTGTGTTGTCTCGTGACTCACCTATAAAACATATAAAGACATAACATGGTGTCAGAAGAAGGTCTCAAGCCAGATGATGAAAAGGTGAGAGCAATCGTACAAATGCCACCTGAAAACAAACAAGCACTTAGGAGAGTCATGGGTATGGTGCAATACCTGTCCAAATTCATTCTGAATTTATCCGATATCAATGCTCCTCTTCGAAAGCTGCTAGAAGATGATTTTCAGTTGCACCGGGAGTAATAGCAAAACAAACAGAACCGACAGACTGTGTGAACAGCATGGTAACAGTAGTGAAACCGAACAAGACACGTATATGTATGGATCCGCAAGACCTTAATAAAACAATAAAGCGTGAGCATTACCCTCTACTGACAGTGGAAGAAATGGTATCCAGCATGCTAAATGCAAAGATATTTTCAGTCCTGGATGCTAATCAAGGATTCTGGCAAAAAAACTAGATGATGAAAGTTCGAAACTCCGCACATTCAACACGCCAATAGGAAGGTATACATTTCTTCGCTTACCGTTTGGTGTGTTTTCAGCCAGTGAACTCTTCCAGCGTGCAATTGCACAGATGTTAGAAGGTCTTGAAGGTGTGGTCAACGTTATAGATGACATCCTAGTATGGGGAGAAACAACAGAAGAACATGATCACAGACTCATCAAGCTGCTGGAAAGAGCAAGAGAATGGAATCTAAAACTAAACAAGAGCAAGTGTCAGATAAGAACGTCAAAAATAAGATATCTTGGACACATCATCTCAGAAGGGATTGGAGCAGTCATCCTGCAAGATAAAAAGCCAGTGGCTTATGGATTATGTGTGCTAACAGATGCTTAAAAGAAATATGCACAAATTGAAAAAGAGCTGCTTGCCATTGTCTATGGATGCGAAAAATTTCATCAATACGTATATGCAAGGAGTTAGAAGCTGAAAGCGATCATTAACCACTGGAAAGCATCTTTAAGAAATCACTGCACCAAGCTCCAACCAGATTACAGCATATGCTTCTCAGACTTCAAAGATACAGCCTAAAGGTAACTTACAAACCAGGTAAAGATATCGTGGATACCTGAATGAGCATACAGAGTTCAGTAACTTTGCAAAAGCATGGGAATTTGAACATGTGACATCCAGCCCAGGACACGCACAGTTGAACGGACAAGCTGAACGAGCAGTCCAAATCATAAAAAAACCTGTTAAAGAAAGCTCAGAGTGGCAAAAGTGACCCTTACATCAGTAGTGGACTTGAGTAAAAAGAGGTCTGAACCTCATGTCTGTGTTGTCACGTGATTCACCTATAAAACATATAAAGACATACATACAGATTTGTGCTGCGTGAATCTAGTTGCTTTATCTATTAGCTTGAGTATGATGCCTGTTTTGCAAGTAATGCTTGCAATAGAAGGCTGTGCAATAAACCAGAAGACAGTCTTATCTTTATGATGGAGGGTCAGTTATGCATACAGCCTGGTTTTTCCATACAATGCTTGGCTGTATCCTGACAGCTACTGCTGCTGTTGTTATTGACTCAAAATGCATATTTTTATGCTAGCTTTGCTTACATGCTTGATTAAATCCTTGCATCATACACACAACTTGCTAAAAATTTAATATGATTTAAATCTTATGATTGCTCTATTTAGGAATCAATAAATGCAGATCATGCAAGTAGTGGTGGGCGCTTTTGAAAGAATGCTTCATATAGCTTTGGAACATTTACAAATCTTTTGTTTTTGAATCAGTTGTTCAGAGCGTGTATCAAACTCACTAAGTCATGTGATTTCAGTAGACATGGCTTCGTTAAATCATGCTGTTTTGAACTTTGGTTCTGATGGGGTTTTTTTTTCCTTGAAATTTTCCTATCAGTACACATGTGATTTGGAAAAATGAAAGACTGTTTACTTATCTGAAGATGCTAAATTTTAGAGGAACTTTGAAAGCATTGAGCCAGACTATTTAAATTTTGAGTAAGCCAAAATGATGTTCTGTCAGATTTATACAATGCTAAGACTACCATAGTACTAACCTTGAACTCTGGGGGAAGAGAGATTTCATTTTTGTAATTTTCTGAAACATTTGAGTAGATACACTCCTTCCCCTCACAAACGGCCTCTTCCTAATTATCCTTTACACTGAAGCACCATCATATCTCTCACATTTTCCTTGAGAAGTGAATATGATGTCTTTTTTACATGGCATACATCTTTTGATTCATTTCCTCCTGCCCAGCCTGAATGCAGCAGTCTAGATATCAGCGCTATCACATTCACACTCATCACAAGAATTTATTACATTAAAAACCTTCGCTCCCTCCTAAATCCATTTCTTTTTTTCTTTTTAGTTTAACTGCACAAATCCTGACCACAAACAGATGATATCGAATAAAACATTGTCTGATGGCACAGTGGGCTTACATTATATTATGGATCATTCTGTCTACACTAATGTGGCAGGAAGAGGGTGAGATGCACCTGAAAATGTGCCAAATGACCATTTATCATTACAAAACTTTTATTTTATTTGCAGACAAGGGCATCTCAGTGACAGTAATACACAATAACACATTTTCAGCAGGATTTTGAGAGGCCCAAACCCCTTTCGCATTGAATATTAACTTGCATATTTTGTAAACACATGTACATTTCTGTGTACATTTCATATTCTTCGCAGAAAACTTCCCAACTGGCATTCATTAGCTGTACCCAACAGAAATTTCATCATCATTATGCCAAGCCATTAAAGATGCTTAATATTGAATGGATTTTTTTTTTATTGTAAACCTTATTTTCCATGATGAGGCAATGTTTTCATAATGAAAAAGTATCATATTTTCTGTGTGCATTGAGTGATTTAGATTAAACTTCATCTGTAAGACTAAACTTAAACTGATGTTTTGTCATAGGGATTGTTCACATATATGTGCATCACTTACAACAGACTTTGAAATACTCATTTTGTGTGCAAAAAGGTTTATTGTTGTTTTAAATGTAAATGAAATGTTAATGTCACATTTCAGTATAACACATCAACATTTCGTCATTTGTAAACCGAAAAATTAATAATTAAAAAAGCAATGTTCATTAAAAAAAAAGTTTACAGGTGCGACATATTGATCTTATGACATAACTGACACAAAATTCAGACAAAACCCTACACTTTGCATTCTCCTGCCATATGGTACTGCTTGAGATTTCATTTGGAGAAGCATTTTGGCAAATTAATTTATTATCACATGAGCAGAACGTAAATGTATTTAAAGCACTAAGAGTATCCATCCGTACAAAGTGAAAAAGATCAAAAACAAGCAGATAGGAGGCCAACAATTCAGGTCTTTATTTTCAGTTGAAATGATCGCACCAGTTGAAGTTGTTTTAGATACTTAAGCATCTGAGCATTCTCCTGTAAAACAGTAGTTAGAAGTTAGTGAAAAATTCAGTTATTGTATCACTGACCATGAGGATCGATAAAATATACCGTTCACTGGCAATATGGCAATGTTTTCCTCAAGGATGCCGGTGCCTAGGGAGAACTGCTCAAACTTCTCCTTCAAGTCATCAGTTATTTTTGTGGTACGAGCTGTGACCGTGACACATTCAAAGTCTGTTTAGCATCATTTCATGAAACCACTTTAGCTATATTGTGTAATTTAGACAAAGGAAGCTCTTACTGTGGAGTTTGAGGAGAATCTCAGTTTCCCCTTCCTTGGTCTTAATGGTGTGAACAATAGCATACTCATCAAATTTGGCATCAACCACATGCATATCATTGGAATTTCCCCAAACTGATAGAATCAGACACATTTAGGCTAAAGAAACAGTGTGGATGATAAAAAGCAATCTGACCACAAAAACCAAAGACTTACTTTCGTTGTCGAAGACAAAGCGTCCAGGAATCTCTGTTTTCTTGGCAAGGTGATGCATCCTGAAGCAGGAGCCATCACTCCTAAGAAACAAGTTCAGCAATTAAAATTCATTACTTTGTAATTATGAGAACATTCATCAAGACTCTTCTTTTTTAACACTACAACAAAACTATCTTACTTTTGATGACTGTAACTGAGGTCAAGGTTTCCGTCTTCAGTAGGCACCATTACGGCAGTTGCCATCTTCATGTCAGCCTTGAGATGTTTGACAAACCTTTCTGCATTTGTGGCAAAGCCAACAAGATACCACTTTCCTCCCATCTGTTTTTTTTTTAATATAAACATAACATGTCTAAAACTATTTTAGCCAAACTTTACATGAGACATTTCCCAAAACTCCATGACAATACCGATATACCTTAATTTATATTATTTTACAGTAAAATTGCAAGGTACATTCTATTTTTTTTCACCTTTTCCAGGTCGAAGTCAGGCATGGGCATGACTTGAGCAGAGATGAACACCACACAGAGCAGAACGCACAGCGTTTTCAGTACAACAGTTGTCATGGCTGTAGATGTGTAGGGTTGTCTTTGCATGCAGCTCAGATGGCAAATTTAGTGATTACTGGCAAACCCTGTTTTACATTGAAAAGTGACCCCTCAAACCCTCCCTACTTGAGTCCCTTCCAACTCCACATAAAGTTACACAACAGTCTCATGTAGCCAGACCTTCAGACTGATGGCTGAAGGTCTTCTTCTTCTTCTTCTTCTTCTTCTTGTAGCGTTTATTGGTGGTGGGCAAGCTAACTTTTGGTACATTACCACCCCCTACAGAACTGGAGTGTGGAGTCACAATGAGAAAGCTTAAAGAAAAAAAAATCCTTATATTCTCATGAAGATTCCTGTGTATTAGATAACTTACTATCATTCTTCTGAATTTTCTATGACTTAAAATTTGTTCTAATATCATATTATTTGCATCTTCTGATTGTATCTTTGTTTCCAGCATCTGTCTCTCTTTGCTATATGCTCTACACTCTAATAGAATATGCTCAACTGTTTCAGTTTCGCCACAAAATCTACATAATCCAGAAGGATGTTTCCTGATTTTATGTAAGTTTCCATTCAAAGATGAATGTCCTAATTTTAATCTTGCTATTATTACTTCTTCCCTTCCTTTAAAGTCACTTCCAGTCTCATTATTTTGAAATCTGAAAAACTTTCTTTTGGATTTTATACAGATGTCTACCTGTCTTCTCCAGATCCCATTTATGTTGTCAAGATTTAATAACAACTTACTTAATAATTGTCTTTGCTTCTGCTTTGCTGATTTTTACATCAATTTCTACATTATTTTTATTCAACGACCTCTTAGCATGTTTATCTGTCATCTTGTATCCATCTATGCCAACAAGTACTGGGACCCATAAAAATGAAACAACCCTGTCATGAGCATTAAGTCTATATAGCAGTTGCGTTATTTCTATAATAATATCTTGTCTGCGGTTTGATTGTCCCAACTTCTCAGAGCCCAGCTGAAGGTCTGGAATCCATGGCAGCTTTTATAGGGCAAGGCCCGCCCATGAGGCTGTTTGACCGACATGTCAACCAATCACAGTTTGTTTCGTTCATCATAACGCTTCAAGGCGTGGAAATGTTGGCACAATAACAGACCGGTGTGTAAAACTCTCGGATGTATTTTAAAGATTCTATGCCGCGAACTTTAAATATTTCACATACTTCTGAAAATCCAGCGTTTAGTTGAACCTGATAAGCGGTCATCATCACAGTTGTAAACACAACGGCTTTCTTCTTTCGTGAGGAGGTTTGGCAAAATGGCATCTTTGTTTCCAGGTGAAACGTTAAAGAACGCGACACACACGTCTCCTGGAAATCCTGTATAATTCAACCAATCCGATGACAACTTCAAAACTACTGAAGTGTTTCCAGCTAAGTGTGCCATATGCATCAGACGTTTAGCCAACGTTCCGTTGCCGTGATGTCTGAGGCTGAGACTACACAATGCACAACATGCACATGTGGATTTTTCCAGTAGTTTGAGGGAGTTCAAGGCCAGTTTTACATGCTTTTGCCCTAGACTGATGTCTCAGTTTGGCCTTTGAATGTATGCAAACATGAATATTGACGTTGATATCTGAATTAAGCATCATTTCCATAAGACAATGCTGTGGTATTGCTGTGGCATAAATAAAAACGTTTGTAATAAAATGGCTAAAAAAATATTTGCTCTTGTGCCATCTTTAATTTTCACTTAGCTTTTTCGTATCATGCCGTCAGTTTTTTTGAGTTTCCACATACCAAGTGCCATAAAAGTCACCAAGTTTCGCACCATCCTGGTGAAGCTACAATTTTTAAAAAATCAAAATGTAAAATTATCCGGTCAGAAATGACTGAAGACCACAAAAGGGTTAAAATTATTCAAAATAACATACAACTGATTATGTAAACACACAAATCTTAAATAGCAACATTGTTACTTTTCCAAATTATATTTGTATATAGGTTCAGTCCAGTCAAAAGCAGGGTCAAAACAAAATAAGAACCAAAATAATCAAGGGGAACCAAGAAGATGTTACAATTTCATGACTAGGTTTTTGTGGCCACGTATGCGCCATAGGAAATTATTAGTTCACCTCCAGAATTCTGATCCAGCTTGTGTGTTTTTCATTATGTGGTGGTTATGTAGGCTATGTACAGGAAACATAAATGATTATAAGGGTGACTATGATATTTTACTATGAAATTTGCTGTGATATTTTAGATTCTGCTTTAAGGCAAGTTTATACTGAGAAAACCAAGACCCCAGACCACCCATTTGGCAAACAAACATACAAATAATAATCTATTTTCATATATATATGAAATTTCAAAATGTATGCTAAAATATGTTTTACAATTAATTTACATAAATATATTTTCTACCAATATGTTTTTGGTACTTTTTTGTATGTTTTTTTTTTAAATATAAAAAAAAATATAAATATATTTCATAGCATTACAAGCCCCCAACCCCCCCCCCCCCTCTCTACACACACAGAGTAGTGGACAAAAGTATTAGAACACTGGACAGATCTCAAAATATTGGCCTTTTTTGCCTCCAAAACGTGATTTCATTTCATAATGTTCATGAAACATGCAGATGGTTGCTCTGAGCACATCACATATCAGATGAAGCGAGACGTACTGATTTGATCCACTTTTAACATTAATATTTGGTATGTCCATCCCATGCCTTCTGCAACTCAAGCCAAAGGCTTTCCTTGTACAATATATCTGTCCAGGTAATTTTCCAGCTCATCCCAAATTTGCTCAGTGGGGTTGAGGCCCGGACAGTCCATCATTTTCAATGTTCCAGCAGATTACCTCTGTTGCAGGTAGTCGGCAATAGTTTGTTTTATGGGCATAGCCAATTCAACAAAAACAACTGAAACCTCTTAAATGTGCCAAGTGTTCTAATAATTTTAGCCACGATATATATATATATATATATCCAAAAAAATGCATATATTACATTTGAAGAAAATCTGTCCACACACAAAAATTAATTAAAGATTTGATTTTTCTAAATGAGATCCAAAAAAGTCAAAAGTCAATAGCAAAAAAAAAAAAAAAAGATCCAAACTAGTTGAAACAACACAGTTTTTGAAACAATGAGCTTACAAAAGTGTCATACTTCAAACTGCTGATTGCCTGGGCTCTGCATTCTAAATCAATTTTAAAGCAGTCCAGGTCAGGAAGCATACATTTAGATTATTTAATCTGTAGCATTACTAACATGCCTTACACCAGTTTTCTACAGCTCTGTTCACAGCCATCCAGTGTTGCCACACACCGATTTGGATGATGACTCAGGTTTATCATTAACTGCTCCACAAACCCACACATACTCATGTACACAAAACAGAGCTTCAATATACAGTGGTATGCACAAATACAAGATATCATAATGCAACATTGCACTGTGCACAGGAAAATAATGACACCCGAGAGCACAAGCATTGAAAGTGCAGTACTTGGTTGGCAACTCTCGAGGTGCTTGTGTGTATACATTAGTTAGACAGACAGAGGGCATCTGTGTGTGTGAGTGACAGGAAGTGGGCTGATGGGCAGTAGTCTGATAGGAACTGACAATAATTTGATTCCGGCTGTCTGGGGCATCATGAGCTGGAGTTATGCTGATCAGATTAGGAAAAGGAGTCAAGGACACCAGACAACTTCTGAAAATCTATGACTTCATCTCTCTGTGGGAAGGATGTCTATTTAGTCATTGTGTTTGGGTATAGTAACAGAAGATATCTTCTCTCCTCACTTTCTCTCTACTCCAACCCAGGCTCTTCTGAAATACATGACACTGGCAACGTTTTTGCAAAGCTGCAAAAACATATCTATACATTTCATTGCAGTTTCCAGCAGAAACGAACACTAAAGGCAGTAAAAAAAAAACATTTCCTTTTTATGTGAATTATGACACAGGGGCAGATTAAAGGTGCAATAGGTGAGTGTCTTCAGAAACATTTTTTGTTATGCTGGTTGAAAGTCTCTTCACATCCCGATAGCAATCATTAAGTTAAGTGGTC
>JAUZSZ010000126.1:156908-168182 GCA_034780575.1 Labeobarbus marequensis
ACACACACACACACACACACACACACACACACACACACACACACACACACACACACACACACACAAACAAACACACAAACAAACAAACACTTATTACAACAGCATTTTAAAAAAGAGACAAGCATTCCCACTATATTAGTATAGATTGCTTTAAATGGGACGTTGTTCAATTTATCTTTTGGTTTCAGATACTAGACTGATCATGAGAGTTCCAGTCAGTCTCTGAGTAATTATATGCTAGATAAATATGACATAAATGTTATGAAGTGAGGGATTTCCCCTGCGCATACAGATACTGTTGAGTTTGCACTTTGCTAAAAGCCTTCATGGCTGTTGATTTCTAAAAACAAACTTTCATCAGCATGTCCATAACCTTTATAAAAGTTGAAATTAGACACTCTCCAAGTACTACAAACGGGTCAAACTGAGTTCTTGAACTTTTGGCTGGAAACTTTTTTAAGATGTTGCAACATAACACAAGGTTTGAATCACAAATGACAGTCTGTTCTAAATATTCTTTCTAATATTCTTCTTAGTATTTCCTCAATATGAAGTATTTTGACACTGGATCAGGAAATGACATAAGCTGAATTCAAACTTTCATTGTCCGTATGAGCACCACAACTCAGCATCTCAGTGAACAAACACTGAAAAAATGTTGACTAATTTTACCTTGGGAATTGTGCTAGTGGCTCTGGCAAGACGATATATATTTGGTGAATTAATTTCTGCACCATTAGCCTCACCAAACATAAATGATTCTCATTTGAGCCAGTTAAGATGCTCAAACAAATACTACTCAATTCACCCATCATTAGCAGGAGAGGCCAAAAATTTGTGCCCCCTCATGTCCATTGCTCTAAAATGAAAACTAAAATTCACTGCATCACTATCTCATCTCTTCAGACTGATCTCTCACAAATACTTACTGCAGTAGCTACTTCAGCATTGTGTGCAGAATGGATTACCTACAGTAGCAGTACCTTTTGTGGCAGATGTTTAGCTGAGGGGTCTTCCTGCTGAGGAAGAGATAGATGAGGGGGTGGGTCACAGAGAGTCGAGAGAGAAAAGCAGAGCTTTGATCGCCCTTCCTTCCCTCAGGTGGTGTTCTGCTTCAGCACAGGTCATTACCATAACTAATATATTTCTTGTACCCCCTCCCATTATGCATCAGGTTTCTGTGAGGCTGTCATGCCTTTGAAGAACAAGTGTGTACACATTTTGTTATATTTGAGTATCGTAGTATAGTTATTACTTCATCTAATTTGAACTCAAATATCAGTTTTAACCCCTATATCTACACTGCCAGTTCCAAAAGCTAGGAATAAAAAAGTCATTTATTTATTTGATCAAAAATACAGTAAAAATGGTAACATTGTTAAATATTATAATTTAAAATAATTACCCTATTTTAATATATTGTGATCCTTCAGAAATCACTTTATGTTGATTTGATGGTCATTGGTGCTCATCAATGAAGTATTTGTATTATTATCAATACTGTAGGTACAAGTTCTTATATGAAAATAAACATTTCTACTTACAATCCTCTGAAAAATACTACAGTGTTGAATTCTGATGTGTGGCAACTGTTGAAGTCACAGAGCAGAAGCGATCCATCGGGGACGGCCTGAGGGCTGAAGAGATGGGAAAGCAGGACCACTGTCCCCACATTCATCTGTATTACACTGGAGTGCAGTGCCGAACCATCCATTTGCCTCCTGAGTGACTCTGTCCTCGAGAACTCCACTGTTGTTTCTTGCTAACAGGCAGAACATGGCACATTAATGCATTATTGATGGAGGGCAGGAGCTGATATGCTCGATGTAGCTGCAGGCTTCTTCTTCTACACAGAGGGCCAATTAAAAGCAACCCAATTCATGGCCTCATGAAGCTTTTGGTTGTTCAGGGACGGCTGATATACTCACTCAAACAGATAGATGTGGAGAGACAAAAGAGGCACCCAAGTCTAGTATATACATATATACACTAGCTGTGGTGCAAAGCTTAGTGTGCTACCCAGCTAGGCAAGATTTATAGGCATTATAGGCACACTTCTGACCCAAAGGCTAAAGTTCTGATACCATATACCTTGTTTAGGGCAATTTCTAAGGCATCACCGAAAATATTTTTCACGGACAAGTCAAACTGACAAAAAGCCTTGAATGCATGGTAGTTGGCTTTGGATACAAGTGACTACCAAATGTAAACAAACAAGTGCATAAGAAATATCAGTAGAAAATGGTTCCATCTTGTACAATTTTTTCACCCAATATTTGTGTTTTTTTGTTTGTTTTTTTGTGTTTAATAGAGCATTAAATCATTAATGTTGCAAGATGCTGACATCATTCTCTTTTGGAATGAATCACGAGTGGATTTCCACACACACACAACCCAAAATGAATGGTTATTTGCGTTAGATAATATGTTAAAAAAAAAAAAATCTATAGAAAAAAGAGTTTTTATCTAATTAAAAAACACATTTTTCACCCAATATGTGTGTGTGTGTGTTCCTTTTCATTCCTTGTTTTTCTTTCCTTTTAAATCCATTTAGCTCTGGAACATGCTATCATCATTCATCAACCTATTGGCATCAATTGTGATTGAATTTTCCTTTTGAGTCTCTTGTGAATTTCCTGTGAGAAGTATTGTGTGACCATTATTGAGTTGTTGGCCATAAAGACTATTTTTGAGCTTCCATTCCAGTTAGGATGCTGCCTTGGAAAGTAGCCACCTATGTAGACAGCAGTGAGGTCTGTCAGACAATCTGAATTTAATAGGTCTGCTACGAAAACACACACAACCACACAAATCCATAAGGTCTGGCCTTTTCACAGTGTCCAGCAGGATGCGTTATCATCTGGCTCCTCACCTTTCTTACTCATACCTCAAACCAAGAACAGGTTGAGAGAACAGCAGTCCCTACGGAGCACTGTTACCCCTGACACACGCGGCTCACTGACAGCTCCAACATGACCTATGACCCCATAGCACTCTGGGGCCTAAACAGCTGTGTGTTGGGGGAGATTTTTTGGATATGTAGGGCTGATCCTTGTGACAGGAATCTCACTGGGGCTTTGGGATCTTTAGGGAGCGTTGGGGGTTGAGGTTTAGAGTGGATGGAAATGTGTGCGTATGTGTCGGTGGGTCCATGCTGTCTGTTGTCTGTGGAGTGCTGCATAAATCATAAAGGGTCAGGGAGTCACGGCAGTCATTATGGCGTTCCCTTGGAATCACACCCAGGGCCAGATTATCCATCCCAGAGAGAGACTCTCCTCGGTGAAGAAAGAGCCTTTGCCAGATCACCACCAGAGAAAACAAACAGTGCTTTGATTGCATTGACATCTCAGAGAAAGGCAACACACTGAGAAAAACTAATAACGGCACGATACAATAACATCAATAACCCTTTGTTTTAAAATATTTATGAGGTAAGATTGCTTGCCAATTCACACAGCAAGAAAATCTAACTCTGTTGAAATAAAAATCCCCCTATATTTCTGCAGATCTTTACTATCAACACCAAATGTCTGAGAGAGCCTTGCTAATAATCATTTAGATTGTTAAAGTGTACTGCAATATGATATGGCATATACTGCTGATGATATTGAATCATTCTTGTGGCTCAATCATTACAGTGCATGTACTGTATTGAATCGGCTTTTACTAAATTGTATTAATAGTGAACGCTGGAAAGCAGGGAATCATCACTACTGTTATTGCTCAGTAGGGTTATGGATTTAAACAATCCCTAATGCTAAATATTAGGGTGTATTCACACCTGTTTTGTTTGGTTTGACTGAATTGAACTCAAGCTCGTTTTCCCCTTTGGTGCGGATCTTTTGGGCAGGTGGGAATACAGCAATCACACTCGGGTGTGGACCAAACAACCGTATTGAGGTGGTTTCGGTCCGCTTCCAAAAGAACTCTGGTATGGTTGAATGGATGAACCAATGAATGGATGACCTTAGCTCACCTGTGGTTTTGTTTGCAATTTCTGGTTCGCTTGCTAAAAGAGCAGTGTGAAAGTGCACCAAACTAAAAAAAACCTCAACGTTGTATTTGGTCCGGACCAAAGCAAGTGAACTAGTGGACATTCCTGGTGTGAATACACCCTTAAACTTTGGTGTAGAGAACCATTGCTACAGACATGAATGCTCAAATTGCAGCTTGCCAAGGAGATGCGTGTTATTGCTTTTCTAAATGACTGAACAGTTTTGTCTGTGAATATCAAAGAGAAAATTTGACTTGGGCCAACATGCGATTACCTACTGTAGCAACCAATCAGAACACCCTGGCAAGCCTGTAACAATTTACAAAAAAATTACACATGATACCTTTGCAACCACATAGAAAATATTGCAGTGGAAAACTCATATTTTCTGTTTGGAGTTGGTAAGATTTTTAAAGATTTTCCAAAAAAGTGCCTCACCAAGGCTTCATTTATTTGATCAGAAATACAGTAAAACATAAACGCTGTGAAGTATTGATACAATTTTGAACAACTGTTTTTTATTTTAATATACTTTAAAATGTAATTTATTCCTGTGATGCAAAGCTGAATCTTCAGCATCATTACTTCTTTAGTGTCACATGATCCTTCAGAAATAATTTTAATAAGCTGACTTGCTGCTCAAGAAACATTTATTATCACTGTTAAAAACAGTTGTGCTACTTAATGTTTTGTAGTAAAGAGTGGGGGAAAAAAAATCTTACTGACCCACAACTTTTGAATTTGTACAATCAATCAATCAATCAATCAATCAATCAATCAATCAATCAATCAATCAATCAATCAATCAATCAATCAATCAATCAAATCAATGCATTTTTGTACAAATTTTATTTTTTCCTCCACAATTTTCTGCAGTATATTCAGCATTATTTTAAAGGTAATCTGAACCTCACACAAAAATATGAATGGTAACAGCTGTCAGAAGAGATTTATTGTCACTTCCACAGCCGTTGTATTTGAAACAGTCAGCAATCCTGCTCCTGGAGGGCCAACGTCCCGCAGAGTTTCACTCCAACCAGCTCCAAAACACTTGCCTAGAAATTGCTAATGAGTCTAAAAACCTTGACTAACTGGTTCAGGTGTGTTTAATTAAGGTTGGAGCTAAACTCTTCAAGACAGTGGCCCTCCGGGAACAGGTTTGGACACCCCTGCTCTACAGCACACCTTCATAAGTTGCTACCTATCTAGGATCCACTTGTAACTGTCCCTGAGGTGTGAGCAGTGAATGTGAGTCTATATCAATGTGTCTACAAGGTGATGGATGTAACTATTAGATACCAGAAAGGGAGAAACCTCAACTTACCGGCTGTCCGTACAATCGATGGGTTTCCTCGGCCAGCACGATCTTGACTTCCTCCTGAAACGACTCACTTTCGGGTCTCTCAATCATGGCAGATTTTATTTAAAATGCATCAGGTTGGAGAATGACAACAAGAGATTTAATTTTAATCAGAACCAAAACCTAAAACCAAGCCTACATAAAACTTCAGGTAAACATCATATACCTAAAGTCTACATGGACATTTTATAAAGAAGGAAAGCTTGAGTGTTCATAGCTGACTGCCAAATTAATTGTCAAAAAGACACAGTATGATAAATACAGGCAACCCCCGTACGGCTAAAGTGGCCCATATTCATCATTCACTGAAACAACCTGTGTCACAAGAAGCCCTCCAGGGAACTTAGATCTCTGTGTTTTATTATGAAGGCGACTGAGAGGTACTGCAAGAAGAACAAACAAATATAAAAATGATCTACTTGTGTTGTTGTAATGATTACAGATTTGGAACACCCAGCAGAATCATGAACTTTGCGGGCCTTCATAAATAAATGCAAATGCGTTTAAGTGTATATGTGTGCGAGACGTTTTAAGTGCGTGTCTGCGCTTGGAGGAGGGGCAAAAGTGTGGAATTGACTTTTTCTTCAATGTGGAGAGAGGTAATCACTCATTCTGAGTGGCAGGTGTATTTTTGTTTGCCGTGTGCAATGGCCTTGCCCTGACACACACACATTTAATTCTGTTATTTTAGCCTTCCTATTCGTTATAATTAAGTGTTCTCACACCCCAGTGATCCCTGTTGAAATGATGTATGAATTTTTTGGTTATTTGCAAGCTTCTGTGAGTGTTGTGTTTTATTCCTTCAGGGAAGAGCGCTATTTGAGTATTTCACTCAGGGTACAATGAGATGTGTGCTTGAAAATTTGCTTTGCTTGTCACAGTGGGGGTCTACGCTGTAACGCAGACATTATGACCGAATTTCGACCTGAACACAAAATTGCTCTCTCTTCTTATGTCCTCTATAAAGTGGGGTAACACAGGTGCACAGATTCATTGTGATAAATAAGTGTTTGTATGTGCATGTATAAAATGTGTTTCATTGACGTGTAAAAAACTATATTTTTTTCACTAATTACAAATCTAAGCATGAAACCAACTTTATTTTGGGAGTTCCTTTAACCAAATGGGTTCGTTTTAACTAACAAAAGAAGTGTTCATTTTTCTTTCTTTTTTTCATTTTGTTAAAAGAAATTCACATTAGATTTCTACCTTTTTTTATTTTGCCCATGCCTTTTCATTACGAATATTGTTGGACCCTTGATTTTGCTTTCAGGGTAAATAAAATGCTTTTCTAGCTATGAAATTAGATTCAGCAAAACAATGGGTTAATTTTATTTATTTATTTATTTATTTGTTTATTTATTTATGTTAAATAAGGTTAAAATGTCATTTTCAAACACAGAATATTATTAAAGTAAAAAAAGAGATACAATGTAAATTATATTTATGCTGACAGGCTTTTTTTTCCTGCAGTATTACAATAGAAGTGTTCATATTGGGGAAAAAACAAACAAAAAAAAAGTTATACATGAAAAACTGACCCTAACCAGCCACATGGTCTCATGGTTCGACTCAGAATTAAAAAGCAGAAGCAAAAGATTCCAGTTATCATAGATATTTTGAAACAAATAATTATACACAACTGGTGCAAATCATGATGCTCTAACTAAATGTACATTTTAACACACTTATAAAAAGAGTGAGAAAAAAAAACTAAAGTGCTTAAAAGAAAAATCAGCATATAAAGAAGACAGCGAGCAAGTGCTGCTCCATCAAGAGTGCAGTAAAAACAAAATATTACTTAAGCTCTGATCTGCCATGCGGTGCCACAAGTTCATTATTAAAGGGGAGAGCAGAACCCCCATACAAGTGTTAATGCTCATGTGACTTTTCATAAAGCACAACACAGATGTTAGTCTTTTTGATAACCTATAATCTAATTGGTTTACAACATTAAAAAAAAAAAGTAAATTCAAATTATCGTTTAAATATATGACTGTTTAAAGATGCACACTTTATAGAATGTGGCAGGTAATTCACAGTATTTTTGTCATGTTATAGATGAAACCAGTGTTTACCTGAGAATAAACATCGCTAAGGATCTTCAAACATCATCCTTTTCCTTTCATTTAGTTTCTTGATGTAGGTGTATGTGATGCTACATGCAGCAACATCTGTCCCTCAGCTCTGTATGTATGTTGTGAGAAAAACCTGACAGAAGAAAGGGAGAGAGATTTTCTCAATGCAGCTCTTTCCATTAATATTTTCAATGGGTAAGTGTTGAACAGAAGTGCTGCATGTTTTTGCTAGACAGAGCATGAAATGAATCGTAAGGAAACAACAATTCAGTGTATCTCGGAGAAATGAGAGATGGTGTTTATGGGCTTTTGAGATTAAAATGAGGAGCGTACTGTTTCCACTGCTCTCACAAATCACTGATAACATATTTACTCAAGACACGTTTCAGGGAGAGAAAAACACTTTTTGTGAATGTCTAACAATATCCATATCTCTTTGTTTGTGCATTTATATGTGTGTGTGAGTTACTAGGACTATGCATTCAGAATTGCATTGAGAATGTCTTTTAAATTGCAGTTCAATTGACCCTTTGCATAAGCTTCGCCCCCACTAGTTACTGTTAATTACTCAGACAAGCTTTACATAAGATCTCAAAGGAATGAACTGGAGATTTCTGTGAACAGCGTGATTTTTAAATCATAATGTTTTCTTAATCACCTGAAATAATAAAAGCCATATTTGATAATGAAAACTGACATTTCTGACACACACTCTATGGCTACATTAATTGGAGTAAATTTCTTTTTCTCAGTGTTTTGGCTTTACGTCCACACTGGGACTGCATTTTTTGTCCAATGCAAATTAAGTTTTTTGAAAATGCTCTCAAGTGGAATTTCACATTGTAGCATTGACTGTGAAAATGTTATCTGTGTTATTTGAAAATGATGCATGTTGAGTCACGTGACATGGTCACGTGATTAATTCATCTTAAAACAATCAAGATTGTGGTGATGTTGTACTGCCATTGTTGTGCCTGCTATCCATCCCTTGTTTTGTATGGAAATCTTGCATTGTCTGAGAAAATGCCACATAGCAACAGTTGCTAAGGTATGATGTTTTTAAAACAAGGGTTAGTGAAGAGTCATGTCCTGAAATTGAATTCAAAGTATATCGTTTTTATTACTATATTTCATTTGTCTATGCAAATCACTAATATGTATGTTATCATACACAATTTTTTTTTTCTGGTGGTTATTTTCTGGTGAAAGCAAAAGTAAAATCTGGTTTGATCTGCTGAGCTAATTATTTAGACAGTATCAAACTATGAAATATGTCTATTCAGATGAGAAAAATGTATTCTATGTACTGTATCAGAGATAAATTGGCATAATTAGACAAATGCACTCATTTTCCTGTCATTCCGATTTATGTCTGTATTCATTGTGGAAAAATAAAAATCTATCCCTAATTAAAAAGCAGGTAATTCATAAATTCTACATTTTGTCCAACTCTGGCGAGCGTACCAATTTGTTTATGTGAGTCTGTGATCATACAAATGGCCTTATTTCCATTATTATCTATCCTTTCCCACATTATGAGGTAATCCATAAACTCTCAATTTCCAACAATACTGCCTACCTCAGTGAAACATTCAGCCATAAACAACACCCTCTGAATATTCATCATCAATTAGCTGGTTTTCATTGTAACCTCTAAGCTAAACAAAAGCAAATGTTTAATATGTGCTCAAGCTAACTGTAGCAGCAGGGCTAAATGCTCCTACTGCTCCTCCTCAGAAACAGCCAATAAATTTTACATTGATTTTCAATTTCAGGCTTCTTTTCCTGGTCCATTCCAACATAGGATGTGGTTAGCAGCTGCCACCTTTGTTCATGTAGGCCATATTTTCAAAAGTAGAGCAAAGACACATTATATGCTACAGTAACCACACCAAGCTATTAAGGTACAAACAGCCATACTGTATATAATGAGAGATTTTTTAGAAAAGTTTGCATTTGGCTGTATGCAACAGAAAAGAAGGACACTTCGGTATACTAAAAAAAGAGTCCTTGTTATAAAAATATTACACACATACTAAAAATATACTAAATAATAATGTAAACTAAATGCAATGTTTTTGGACACGTATTTGGTTGTTTATTAAAATTAAATGAAATTATAGTTTAAATGTATATAAAATGCAATTAACATAACTTTAGTGTGATTTAGTGTGATTTTGACCCACTTGAGGACATTTGGTAATACTTTATTTTACAATGTCCTTGTTACACGTTACATAGTATTTACATAGTAATAACATCGTAATAACAGTATATTAAGCAAATAACCCTAAAACAATCCTTAATCCTAATTCTAACCTCATAGTAAGTACTTAATTGTACAATTACACTGTTAGCAAGGATGCCTTGATTATACTTTAAGGTTACACGTTATTTTAGGGTGCCCTTGTTACAGTATAGTTATATATTTATAAATACTGAGTAATATTAATTAACAAACTGTACTTACTATAGGATTAGGGTTAAGGTTTAGGGTAAGTTGTATGTAATTGCGCATCATTTATTGTTATTACTACTGTAAGTGCATGTACTGTGTAACAAGGACACTGGAAAATAAGGTGTTACCAAGTAAAATGTAACTGAACATCTTATAACTAATTCTGTTATCTTTGAAATATGGTTAAAGTGTACTGCTGAATCTACTGACAATCATTTATGGTAAAGTAAAATATTCTTTGATGTCATTTCTATTAAAACTTGCATGTCATGTATATAAATATATTTGTAGTTACACATTTATAATGATAGTTGCAATTTAATACATTTAAAATATTTGTACTGTAAGTAATATCAAATAACACACTTAGAACACATTATAATCAAGTACTCTACATGATATGTTAATCAACACATTAAAATAAGTTGATGTATAAAATAATATTTTAAAATGTATTTTAAAGTGAAATGTTTAATTTAATTAAACATTTAAAGTGTGTTCAATAGAAGAAAGAAACTCATACAGCTTTGGAAAACAAGAAAGTGAGTAAATTATAAAAAAATCAATTTCATTTTTGGGTGAACTTTTCATTCATGAAAGTGTACTCTCTATATACACTTAAGTGACCTTTTATTTCACAAATATTAAATTATTTGCAAGTGCAGTTTCCTTAAATATACTTGTGAAGATTAGAAGTACACTACAAGTGCACATTCAATACAATTAAGCACTTTTTTCCAGAAGGGTTGATGTGTCATAATAGACAATGAAGTTTTCTTTCTATTAGTACAATTAGCTCTTCAGTTCTGCATCTGTTGGCACACCTTTCCATTCATTCAGACCAATGCACACATGCACTCTAGGGTACGTTTTCTTCTTGTAACTCCACCTTGCAAATTCCTGTCAGATTGTAGGATAGGCTCGCGAGTAAAATGCAGTCAGCTGATGGTGTAAATAACAATTCACAATGATAATTACAGAGCTGCTAAATGTGTAAATGTGTCAAAGCATCCCTTATCCCCATCCAATCCATTACCTTATGGCACAGGTATGCGCTCATGCTCTCTTTACTGGATAGTGTAATGAGAACGGAAACAGAAAGAACATAGATGCTGCAAGATGGAAGGACATACATGTTGTTACTGTAAGGGACAAGTACGGACAGCTAGGCAATAATAAGGAAGGTTGGGCTGGGTGGGGTTTCAGGGTGAATAACTGTGCTCAACACCTTGCTCCTATAATCATACATCTAGCACAATGTTTACGGGCCCCCATGAATCAAAGCCAATGGACAGATTTACTCTTTCTCCCTGAACAATAACTCCACCCAGCAGCAGGGACAAAATTGTGTGGGGATTCAAATTAATTTGCCAACATTTCATTA
>JAUZSZ010000126.1:545365-561410 GCA_034780575.1 Labeobarbus marequensis
ATGAGCTACATTATACTCCTAATGTCCAATAATTCTCCCCATATGCCAAAACAGATTCCTACAACAGGCCAGGCAGGCTTTGAGCTTTGAAAACTTTGTAAAAAGAGCAGCCTGTCTGTCTCAAAGCTTTCTTCTTTGACTGATCTCTGTCCTCATCTCATTTCTGTCCTTAGCTAGAAGCTATCAAAAAATCTTTCAGCATCCCCAGAGAAGAACACAAACAAAAGATAAGGGGGGAAAAGAGAAGACGTGGTCAATGTGGCAAAACTTGCGAATCTGATGGAAAATTCGCACAGGGTTCACGTCCCTCAAACTTCAAATCGAGCAGATACCTCTTGAAATGAACGAATTTCGTTGTACAAAGGTATTTTTGAGGTGTGGCCACATTTAATATTGCTCAGCAAAATTTTGCAGGCAATTTCCAGTCATTCCAATGGGAATTCGCAAGAATGGGCGAAATAGGCAAAATTTGCATAGGCGAAAAAGTTCCCCACACAGATTTCACTCATGTTCACTGGTCAGTTGTGTGCAGTTCAAATATCTGTACACTGTTGGCAATGGACCATTTTTTGCAAATGTTACTACACCCTAACTGAAATCGCTACTACTTTCAAATACTCCTGTTCTTGATTTATACCTAACTGTTGCCATCTAGCATCATTTTTCTCAGCTGTAGAGAAAACGACCTCAGATGATCTCAGTTATATTACAGTGATATTGCTGCAGCGTTCATCTTTTTGCTAGTCCGATTATTTTGTACATTGTAATGGACTATTTTCTTATCTTAGCTAAAGCTAAGCGATTCTCTGGTTAACTCAAATGAATATTTTAGATCTTTCACTCCTCTTCTGCATCCTAATGACCCTGTCAGGGTTTATTTTGCGATAATGACTGACTGACTGTACATTAACAGAGAAACGCCGTCCTCTATTATTTGTAGCTATTGATTGGAAACAGAATCGAATGGGCAAATAAAATCCAACAAGTAACTGCACAGACCAATTAGTGCCAGAGAAGAGGAACATCCGTTAACATCACTCAACCTTCTGCTCTTAAAGTAATTAAGTCTGAGTGCAGTAATTAGTCTATCTCAGTCATCTGTAACTGTGCCTGACATATAAATTACACATTTAACATTATCCACTGTTCTTTCCTCAGCACTTCTTCATGAAGAGATTATTTAGATTTTTTTTCATGATCAATTTCCGTTTTGGTATACAATAATAATAATAAAAATATGACTTGAAACTGAGCACACAAGTTTACTTTCACAGCAAACCGCACTGTGCTTACTGTGAACTGTGCTAAAGATAAAACAGACAGTACAGGTGGTCAAAAATAAGAATGGTCCAGAGAATGTGTGCAGATATATCTAACCAAACAAACCTTCATTTTGATATCCAAATCAGACATAACCACATCAAAGTAGTATGATCCCTTAAAAACATCCCAAACATCTGTAACAAATCAAACCACAAGAGCATATGTATTCCTCACTTGTATCTATCGGGCCGCACTTCTAGGGTAATCCGTGTACATTCTATACATGATGAGAAAAGAAATCATACAAAGGAAAACATTTTCAATACTGTCAGTGAAAATTAAAAAGAGGCCATATACTGAAATTCCTGCTGGACAAATATCTGTTGTACTCTTATGTTTAAATAATCATTCCTGACAAATTTGGCACTGCCTTTACATTGGATCCATATGTTCACACGGACACCAGGGGAACAAACCCTCTGGAAGCCTGAACAATCTGTCTTTGGCATTAAAACAAGAAATACAAAACAATGTCAGAACTGTTCTTCATGCTGACTGGAGAGATATTTTCAGCATTTAAAGATCATAGCTTTTGATCATTTAATCAGAATTTTGCACTTAAAAAAAAATAAACAACATATTTAATGCTCACAATTACAAAATGAGCCAGAAAAAACTAACAAGGATTGTGAAATGTCTTTAAAAAAGTGATCACAGATAGGGAGCGCAATGATCAATGTGACTCCCTGTGAACACTATTTAAAACCACAGGGGAAATGATTTAAAATAGATATGCATGCAAGACCCTATCCAATAGTCTGATGACCAGCTCATAGCCTGACCTGACATTAACCTGAAACACAAGGATTTGGTGCAGCTGAGAGTGAAACTGGTGCAGTTTTGACCAAACATGGAAACATCCTCTTTAGCAGTGGGTTATAGCAGATACCTTTCAAATGCTCAGTCAAACCTCATTTAGATTTCACAAGAGAAAAGGTAGAGATCAAATGTGTTCAGGTTACTGCCTAGACACCAGTGATTATCTAATTTTTTAAAATATATTTTTTTATTTGAGCTACTTTAATAGTTATCAAAGAAATTATTAAATGGACTTTAATAATGAATATTATATTTATTAATTTAATAAGTGGACTTTTAACCTGGTGATATACAGTATTAAATGGATAGACCCAAAATTAAAAATTCTGTAATTTATTCACTCAAGTTATTTCAAACCTCTGTGACATATTTTTTTTCCACTGAACACAAAAGTAGATGTTTATATTGAAGCCCGTTTCCACCATTGAATAAAAAATAAAAAAGGTAATTGCGATAAAAAAAGGTAATTGCGACATCTCGCAAATCTGATTTTTTTTCACAGAATTCTGAGATATAAACTCAAAATTATGACATTTTTCTCAGAATTAAGAGATGTTTATATCTGAAAAATCTGTTTATCTCGCAATTCTGACTTTAAGACGCAATTGCAAGTTAAGTCAGAATTGTGAGATAGAAACTAGCAATTCGGAGAACATGTCAGTCTTTTTCCCACTCAAAATCGGACTTTATAACTCACAAATGTGAGTTTATATTTCTCAATTCTGATAAAAAGTCAGAATTTGTGAGAAAAGTCAGAATTGTGAGATGAAAAGTCACAATTACCTTTTTTATTTTTCTTTTCAGTGGCGGAAACAGGCTTCCATATGTTTAGCACAATATTCAAACTGCTCTTTAGAATAAGAATAAACATAGAATAAAAATGAATGTGACCAAGAATTTACAAACTCCAAAAATGAAAATATTACCATGTGATTTAGGCAGTCTATTCCAAGTCTTCTTAAGCCATACAATAGTCAAGCTGTTATTCAATAATAATCTTTCATCTCAGCTCTCAAATCTCATTTACACTTGCTTATATTCAGATATAAACAGTTCTAGTAGTTTTAGTACTTTTGAAACTAAAATTTATTTCAGTCGGTTGCCAAAACGACATTTCTCATTTTTAAGCTTTTCATCCAATATTTATATTTTATTTATATTTTAGCTTTATTTAAATGACCAGAAAACTATTTTTAAGTTTTAGTTTTGTAGTTAATAATAACAACACTGATGATTGAATGTTTGGATGAACTATTCCTTTAACAATTTAGACAGTCCAATACTGAAAGTCAAACCAACATTCCAGCACCTTTTATAATATGCTGTATCTAATCAAATGGTTTATTATCACAAGATAATTAATAATAATAACTATTTATTTGATAGTTATGCCCTCTTTTAGACACGGCGAGGAGGTTTGCTCATCATTGGCACTATTTGTATAGTGGGTTGTTAACATAGTGCCACTTCTAAGATCAATCTGTGCTAATAACTGCTTCGGCAAGGAGGGAAAGCTTGTAAAGTACATTGTAAAATTAATCGGACACATTAACCCATTGCTCCTGTTAACCCATTCTAAGTGTCTGCGATCTTAATGGCAAAAACTAAAACCACACAGCTATTACAGCTGACACCATAATATATCAGAATCAATATTAAAGGCCTTAACTGCAGTGTCAAATTCATCACAAGGTAGAGTTAGCATGCAATCACAGGTTGGATGCTTTTTTAAAAATGTGTCGAGACAGGTTTGAATAAAAGTGATGTCAGGGTGCAGGGGCGCCACATCGCACAGTGCCATCAAATTGAATTTCTCTCTCTAACGGGACGTTTTTATAGACAGCAATAACAACAATGTCCTTAACCTAAGATAGAGCCATAAAACATGCGACCACCTTCATCTCAGCTTCTATTCAAGAAGTTATCAGCGAGAGAATGTTCTCATTACTCAATCATGCTCCTTATTTAGATTGAAGAGCAACAATAAAACACTCTTTCATATGTTTTGGTTTTATTTCTTGGCTTTGGGTTTCACGGCCGTGTGGAGGATTTAATTTGACCTTGGCTGAACCTGAACGCTGAGACGTTTACCTTCTAGCTTTCTAACATGTACATATCATTCTGAATAGGTTTTGGACACAGTCCTGCATTATTAAATCTTGGAAAACAGCAGTGTTTTGCAGTACACGGTTCTGACTGAGCCAAAGGTCCAAAGTTCCTCTCACAAACGTGACACTTTTTCAGTCACACCGAGTGAAACGTGAGTCTGGCTGCCACTGAACAGATTCAGAAAGCTCAACTCAAAGCCCTCCACATGAGTAGAGAGCGGACTTAAACCACATGGCTAAGTCGCCCAAATGTTCCTTGCTAGGGAGAACGTCACATTCCAGACATACCTCAGGAACGTTCTAGGGAACAAATGTGTAGAATATGGAAAATGTGAAAGGCTGTGATTGACGGTTAAGGTTTGCTGGATGCTGGCCATTAGAGATGTCTCTATGGAAACAGAAGCAGAGAGAGCTATGTCTTCTGACACCTTTTCTGCATCGCCAATCATCAGTCTGATAACGAACAAAGTGGGAAAAATGTGGTGCTAAAATACTTCATGCGGGGATCAAGGCTGTAGCTTTTAGACAAAAAAAAAACACTTCTCGCTGTGTATTCGCTCGTGTTGCACAAGGACAGATTCTGCAGCAGCCCCTAACAAAAGGGACTAAGTGTAACTCTAAATCATTATATTTATAGCATTTGAAAGCTGCTTTAAAACAAAACATTGGAATGAGCAGAGGCGTTAAAGCAATTAAGTGAGTTGAATGTGTACTATTAATTTGGATACAATAATATCAACAGGAGAATACATTTCAGAGGCAGGTAAATCTTCCTTAAGAAACACCCTCTGAGATCATTTTTGACATAGACTGCCTTGGGAAAACAAAGATTAAATCAAGCCTTTGAAAAAACACTAAAGTTAAACAAACTAGATTCAAATCAAATCTCCTCTTTAGTAGAGTTTATTTATTAATCTTAAAATATAACATTTAGTCACCACTAAATCTAGCAAACTATGTCTATGTTTGTACTCTAAAAAATGCTGGGTTAAATACAACCCAGTGCTGGGTAAAATATGGAAGAACCCAGCGTATGGGTTGTGTTACTGCCCAGAAGGTTGGGTTAAACATTTAACCCAACTGTTGGTTGAAAACAACCCAACATGTGTTCTGTCCAATATTTACCCAGCGCTGGGTTGTATTTAACCCAGCATTTTTTAGAGTGTAGATAGTGTGATACATTAGAGTGTATCTGTCTATCAAGTTAACAATAGATTACAGACAATAAAACTGAACATTTAACATTTCTTAGAAACTATCATCAGTCTGAAATTTAAGTAAATTTACTCATTTCAAGTCATCAAGACACCATTTTTATTTGTTCTACCAACCACCAAATTGCATGAACAGGATTGTGGGATGTCACAGACAGTAAAGTTGCCTTGTTGTCCTCCCGCATCTGTTTACTGCTTGCAAAGGTTGCAATTTTCATCTTTCGGACAGCATTCGTCTTACCTGTTCTCTCCCTCTCTAGCACTTTCACTTTCTTCCCCCTCTTGTTCTCTGTGGGTGGTTGTGTGGTGGTAGTAGGGGCTTGTTTGTTGTGGTGACAGGGAGGCGGCCCACTGATTAGAGCACTGTGGCAGCTGGTGGCCGTGTCGGTGTGCGGTTAGTGAAAGGGCCAGAGTGCGGGGCGGTCAGGAAGCTGAAATGCTCCTGCAGTTGTCAGGCTGGTCTGTCTGGCCAGGCCCATGAAGCTGAGCTTTTACATGCCAATAAAGAGGGCCGTTTTGGGGGTGGGCTGGTAGTCAGGCGGCCTGGGAGAAAACTTAATAACTCCCTCCCCCCTCTCCTATCACGATGGGTTACGCCGCCGTTCTCAGTTGTGTTCTAACAAGGCTTTTGACATAATTGAATACAGTAGCCGTGAGTAGATAAGCGTTTCGTGTGCCAGCCACTATGCGTCTGAGAATTCTGGCTGTGTGCGCATGCAGAAACTGTATGTGTGTACTTTATTAATTTGTGTTTGTGCTAATTCTGCGTGTGTGTGTCCACACGCTCACTGCCAGTTGGACGTGTGTGAGCTTATATCCTTCCTTTGATGGCCCACTCCTCTTCAGGGCTAATCAGAACAGATGCGCGAGCACCCAGCATGAGTGATCGTGCAAATGCAGCAATCAGTAAACACTCGCTGAGTTAATGACACCATCAATGGCCTTTTAAAACAGCTATTTGATAATTGCAATCATCAATGCCTCCTGTAGTATACATTACAAATGGGCCTCTCCTTTTCTTCTCCACTCCCTCCCTCTTTCTCTGTCTCTCTTTCCCTCTTCTTTTTTACGCTTCCTTTAATTTTGTGATCATGGATCCATAGTCATATTATCCTGTCACCCAGTGCGGTGCTGTAATTGAACCACATGCATCTCAGGCTATCGTTGAACCAGAGTTGTTAGCATTTTAGCACACTTGAACTTCAGAATTTTTATATTATTTTATTGAAAATAATTGAAAACACCCAAATATAAAAAAGCTGTAAGAGTTTTAAATGCAAAAATACATTTAATCTAATTTCTTGACCCAACTGTTGTTTGAGACTGCTTAAGACTTAGTCCTAATGGCTTAAAATATGAAAAATAAGCAAGTACCTATTCAAATTTTCAACTTAATAATGCTTTAAACATGCTCTATTGAAAATTTGACTTGTTTTTAAATATTTATAAATATTTCAAATATTTCAGACATATTTTAACATATAAAAAACATATTGTAACGTAAGTTTTAAAATATTTAAGACAACACATAAATTAATGCGGTGCATATTCCTTAAAATATGTGTTGTGCAGGTCTACACATATTGTAGCTTAATTCTTTTTAAAAATAAAAAAAGCTTCAATAATTTTTGTTACTTGACAAGGTTAGAGGAATGTGTTAAAACAATTTAAAGAGAAAATAAGAAGTTATTTTTTATCATTTGAATCTCAAACAAAAAGCAAGTCTCAACAGAGGCTGAGGGTTAAATTTTGCAATCAACAAGTCTGAAGCAATCCTCAATTTCATCTTATTTGGTAGAAGGGATATTGATTTGTTTGCTTTTCATTACTGTTCTTTTTTCCCTTTTGTGTCGACTCAGTGTGAGCGATACAGTATTGGACAGAGAAGACACAACGGTTACGAGTGATCTCATGTGCCGAATGCTCTTCCTGTCTGTGTTTTCTGCAAGGCGAGAGAGAGTTTATTTTTGTGACACATCAAAGAACACGGATGCTCTTTGACCGCGTCTCCTCCCGGGGGGCCAAAAATCTTCTTAAGCAGAGACCCCCTCCACTTCACCCCTATCAAAGCCCATAACTGCCCCCCTTCGGTCGGCCATTTTCAGGCCGCGGCTGTGCGCATGCAGGCCCGAGACCCCAACAATTTCAGCACTGCAGAGATGAAAATTGTCGCCATTGAAAATGGAACCTAAAAGTGGCTAATCTGAACTCCCTCTATATCAAGAGCCCCCCCCCCCTCCTGTGTATATGTGTGCTTTTGTGAGTTAAGCTGCGATTCACACCTGCTGCTGTGTAATCCTGTAGTCATGTTGGCCCCTGGCTCCTGTGCTCACGCGGCTCTCCGGGTGCCATTTGGATACGGGCTGTCTAATACCACATCCCCACGGCAGAATGCACGGCATCCACCTCTGGGGAAATGGGGGTGGAGGGGGGGGGCACAGTCGAGCCTACGAATGGGGTCCGGAGGAGGAGGGGAGGTGGGCTTAGAGAGCAAAAGAGAGCAAATCTGTCACTTTTCCCAAAGCAGTCACCCCTGTGACCTCCATTCAAAGATATATTGATTTTCCAGTGCTCTGTCTAACAAGCGGCAGGCTGAGTGGGGTTTAGTGATAGTGGTCGTATGGCTCGGACACAGCGTGATGCTCTCTTCTAGAAGTTAAACACATCTCCTTTCTGTCCTTTTTTACAGGGACATCAAACCAGTGTAAATAATCAAAAGGCACCAGCTCTCCTTCTGCTCCTCCTTTGCAGATCTCTCCATATGAGACCATTTTTCTGCACACATATGACAGCGTGTTTGCTCCTCATGTGGGGCCTTTTGCTTTAACTTTGTTCCTTTTTTTGGGCCTGCGTGTGTGTCCAGTTTGCTTTGTGGGGCTTAGGAGGGCTCATGCAGGCCCTCCATGCATGACTCCTTTAACTTTTTGTTTACTGGTCTCCTATGATACACACAGAGTCTGGCAAGATGCAAAGATCTGTGGAGCAGAGAGGAGGGAAACAAATCGAGCATGTACAAACAAACAGTATCGGGGGAGAACGGCCTACGCATCTCAGAGCGTGTCTATCCTTCAGTACATCAGCCTAAGCCTTGAGAGAGAGAAAATAGACGGGAGGAAAGAGAAGACGGTTGCATTCACACAGCAGTAGAATACAGATGTCACTCCAGTTTTAGAGTCCTATTTATGTTTGTTAACACACTGTTTGTTCATAAACAGAATCGACAGTCTTTTTTTTAACTGAATATGGCACATTTACATCTTCATGGCTTAAAAAATATATTTAAAATGTATAAAATTAAATATATTTTAAAATGATTATAAATAAAATTTAATCCTGATAATGCTTTAAATGTGCTCTGTGAAAATGGTAGATTTTAAATAGTGTTTTATATCTTTTATATCTTTGAAACATTTGATTTGACATATTTGTATTAAATAACATGTTAGTTGTTTTAGTTGTATTGTTACAGATGTTTTATGAGAACAGAAAAGGACTTCATTTAATCATTCTTACGGACCATATTAAAGCTATCTCTGAAAGTTGTTGAATAAGTAGGTCAATCTGAGAATCACATCTGCTTATAAATGACCATGTGAACAAAGCCAAAGGGAGATAGACACGTAGGTAGAAAGAATGAGAGAAAGAGAGTGAACGGTTTACTTACAGCACCAGAGAAGAGAGGCTTGTTTTTGAGACAAGACTGTTTGTTCAGTCAGGCTTCAACAAACCTGCCACCAATGGCTTGCCGAGCTGGGGTGAACACAGAGGAATGTTTCACTTCGTTTTCTCAGATGTGTTTGTATTTCACGGAATGATGCACAAAGAAATACAAGATTTGTTTTTTGCCTCGCCAGAAAGCCAGTTTTATTTTTCTTCTTGTTTTTTTTCCCTTGGTAGATTTTCAGGCAATCTGTTCCAAACTGTTACGACTCCAGCTGAATTCTCATAATGACAGTGCAAGGCTGTTTGCATCAGCAGCGGATGTAGACGGTGGCATATACCGTGTGAATACCAGAAGGGCCTGTAAAGTGAAGGTTTTAAAACTGCCTGTCTTTGCAGCAATGTCACAGTAACAACTGGAGAGATGTTATGAGCCTGCTCCATTGGCAGGTGTCTGGGGAGAAATGGCCTCATGCAGAAACCTGGTGTTATATCCGTGGTAACAGGGCAATTGGCGGGGCCGGGGCAGACGCCCTGGTGGGCCGGGACGTCTGCGTTCCTTAAGCCTCGTTTATACTCACGCCTGGCTCCGCTTCGTGAGCCTCCGCTGACTGCGCGCGCACCTCCCCAAACGGACGAGGCGTTTATACTTGACGCGTTCGCCGTTTAGATATTCTTTGAAACGACAGGGGGCGCACAAACGAAATCGTCCTTTAAATCCACAGGAAGTAGAAGAGAAGTAGGAATTTTACCGGAATTACGTCAGATCATTCAAGATGGCGTCTAATAATTTCAATAAAATGTTACATCAAACTTTTTGTTCGCTCTTTCATTTCTGTGCATAATGCAGACACATTTCTACATATTGCAGTATAGCTAACGGTATGTGGGTTATTCGACAGTGTTGGAATTACAGGATGTCTTATTTCTTATTCTAACATTTCAAATTAGACCACATTATTAGAGTACAAGTTAGACAAAAATATTGCCACGTTGAGGCTCAAGTAGGTGTAACTGTTCAAATACAAGATTAATGTTATAATGTATATAAATTGAAACCCTACAGTGTTTTGCAAATGTAACACTTCTATAAAGGTTAGGGACTGCAAAATGTACTTTGCCATAGATTAACCCATGTGATGTCTTTGTTATGTTATATAAAATGAGAAGATATAAGAACAGTTCAAAAGAGCAATGTTGATAAATATTGTTTTATTCTGAATACAATATAATACAGACACATTGTTTTGTGGTGCATAGAATACTTTGCTATAGTTACAGTGCTACAGGCATATATGTGAATAATTATTTTAAAACTATTATAAAAATTACAAAGAAAATTTAAGTACACAAAAATAAGAACGCATAGACGGATCATAAAGATGTCTGTACAGGCGTACCTGTTCAGCCAAAATCTCTTCAACCTTATGCCATAAATATTGCTGATTGTGCTTTAGTTGTATTGAATCCAGAATAATCCTATAAAAAGGCTTATGAATGTGTAATGTGTTTCTAAGATTAGATGCATTCTTTCAGTCAAAAAATAGATTGCTTGAATTTTTTATTTTTTTTTTTATTTTTTTTTATTTTTTTGGCACTGTAAATGTATGTGCTTGCACATTTTTACTCCTGCCATCAGCCAGTCTGCTGCAAAACAGAACAGAACCACTCCACATGATGTCACTGTCCACCAATCAGAGGCCCAGATGGCCCATGATGTAAAACAGTATGTCACAGATCCTTTCCTGCTCTGCTGAGTAATCTCATTAGAAGTCACAGTGTCAAACCCAGCCATCCTGTTGGGTTTGTATTATTAATAATTTGTTTTCAACCTATCAGTTACCATCTTAACAGCCTCTGTTTGTATACACAGTCTTTCAGTAGTGATCAATGAATATTCTGCATGCATATAAAAGGATTGTTTTATTGTTGTGCTTCTCAGCAGTCCTTGGTTCATGTCAAATGAACTGTGAGGCACAGTTTCACTGCCCTATTAAGGTCACTGCCTTCAGTTAAGTGTGTTTTAGATCAGAGATACTCTGAATTTCCAGTGACTGTGGATGGTATTTTACAGCAACATTTGTCATTTTCCACTAATATTGTAGTCTTTATGTCTCATGCATTAGATCCCATAACATCAACTTATTAAAATGACCATAAAAAATAGTTTTCAATATATCAAACATAAGTATGTGATTTCCCAAGAGAACTCAAGAGTTCTTGACCTCTGTTTAACATTAAAATGGTCTTACTTTTGACATAATCTGGTTTGATATTGATACAATGAACTGATATTCATGTTTAATTAATTATTATAACATTTAATTATATATTACTATTCAATTCATTGTAGTAAACATATTTTAATTTATTAAATTAAATATTTGTTATAATTAATGTATAATTCATTTGACTTATTTTGAGTTTGTTTATTAAATATTTATTACTAAAAATTACAAAACCACACTTATCTGGTTTAATAATATTAAAGAGTTTATTTATTTAAATTATTTATTTATTAGGTTAAGCACCTCTTTTCACTCTTCATCTGTTTAAAAAAAAAAATTAGACTGTTTTAAGAGTTTCAGGCCCTACTTCATACCCTATTTGTAGAAAGTGCTTTTGACATCTGGCATGATTAGGCCAGAGAGAAAGAGGAAGCATGGGTTTCCCATAGTAGCTGTTGCAGGGGAAGTGAGGCATCTTCTGCGTAAAAATGTGAGCTGTTATTGTTAAAAATGAGAACTAGTATTGAGCCATAGCCATTTACACGAAACCAGAAAATTTCACTCTGAATTTGACCTCATTTTAATTTTCTGAAATAATCTTCAGTTCCATTATGTGTAATTCAGAAAACAAGACACTGAACATTTGAGCATTTACTTTCTGTAGGCTCCCCAGTCTGGAGGAGCACGTGCTACTGTAATCTGTACAGTGCCACCTGCTGGTTGTCTTGGGGAAAAGCATGAGGAAGTTTCATTGACAAGAGGTGGATACTCACCCATAACAGTGTTTTCTTCATTTATTTATATCTATATATTTTTTTGTTTAAAGTATATTTTAAGTTATTTTTACTTGTGTATTTTATTAAGTATGTGTGTTGTGATGTTACCAGAATTATCTAAAATTCATATTTAAAGGCATAATTCACCCAAAAAGGAAAATTCTGTCATCATTTACTCACCCCAAGTTGTTTCAAACCTGTATGAGTTTCTTTCTTCTGTTGAACACAAAAGAAGATATTTTGAAAAATGTTGGTAGTCAAACAGTTGAGAGTAGCCATAGACTTCCATAGTATGAAAAAAAATAAAAAATAAATAAATACTATGGAAGTCAATGGCTACCGTCAAGTGAATTTTCATTTTTAGGGTGAAATATCTCTTCAATGTTTTAACAACTTCTTGCACTATTGTGGATGTGTGTGCATATATTAAGTGATGGCATAGTTTAGCAAGGCTTATGATTTTTTGTATACGTGATTTTTCAGTGTCTATATAGATGCAACAGAAGCACTAAAACCTGAAAGGCTACGTTTATGGGATTACACTCAGAACCGGCTGTGGTGACACAGCACAGATGGCTCCACTTGGGCTTTTAATGGGGTTTAACCCTAGCAAACTGCATGACCTGGCAGTCCTCAGCAGGCTGCAGAGAGAGATGTTAAGAGCCTGAGGGCTGAAGCTGATTCAGACGCTCGCCTGAAATCTGACCTGGTCCACCAAGGAGACGCTTTTGAGACTCATGTTACAGGTGTACACAGCAGTACTTCAAGGCCGACTTCTTGTGTTTGGATCACAAGAGACGATCTCAGTATCAGCTGTAAACGGCACTCATGTGCTCATGTTTCTGACACCCCGTATTTAGCAAACTACTGCCCTCTAATGTAAGAAAACCGTAACTACTGTGATACAGTAAACCCTAATAATTTATAAATAACTGGATTTGGAACAATACCATTTGTACATACTTCCCCCGTGAGTCGTCGTCTGTCTGATTTCATTACCGTTATGATTGAGTGCTGAATCCAGCATGCTTTTCTTCTGAAAATCAAGCTCACAGACTCTGTTGTTCTTCGTTTTTTGGAAGAGAATATCATGTTTGTAGGCTACCTAGTTTCGGTTCAGCCGTACAAGCGGGCAGCTTATAGAATAAAAAGGAAATTGTAATCAGACATTCGAAAACATAACCATTTACGTGAATTAACGTTTTGAATGAAATGTATGTTTTTATTATTGTTTGGTAGTGTACATTTCATTGTTTGGTGGCTGTGTACCACTTGAGGACATACTGACATAAATTTGACCATTGAGTAGCATAGGCTAAGTAAGCTAGTAGCATTAACAATTTTGCAAACATGACCCTCTGATTGGCCACACACACACTGAAATGGCATTTAAATTGGTGAGGTTTCTTTGTTACTGACTGACCTAACCTATACACAAAGTTACAGTATGACAGAACATCAAAGACCTAACAAATAAACAACAAAGGTAACTACTAACATTAATTTCACAGCTCACAGATGAACAAAATATAGTACAGAAGGGATATAACCAGCTTGGTTCCTCCAAATCTTTGAGTGGCTACAGAGGTCAAAAAATCTAGACTGGTAAAAAGGTATAATTTCAAAGGAGGGTGACCAGACCATGCAGTGTTATTTGACCAAGACACATATATTAACCTCACACATATGTCATGGCAGGTTTCTTTTTTCTCCTATGGGATTCGGTCTTTGTGAAGATGGACAGCATGAATTTTGCACACTCATTAGGATGGAAAGTAGCGGGTACAATGAGATACTCTCCTGGTTCAAGCTTGAAGAATTTCATCACGTGTCTTGTATTGATGAAGTTCCCACTATCTTCCATGGAACGTCTGCGGTAGAAGAACTTGGCAGGGAGCTTCTCATCTTTCATCTAAAGAAGAGTAAAATATTATCAGCTTATTTTATGCATATCAAGTAATTTATTTATTTATTGACAAAGTAAAACACATGTGGTTATAGAGTTTCACACTATTAAGCCTGAATTTTATTTTACTTGCCTCTGGTGGTATCTGTTAAAGTAGAAAAACACAGAACACACACCATTAATGAGTGGAAACCAAAATTACTGTATCAAGATTTTCTCTGAGTCCAGTCGAGTTATTGTTAATACTGACCAGATAAACACTGAAGCCGATGGAGTAGTTAGAAACAAGACTTCTGTATCTGTTCTCATGGATCTGCATGAGGGACACCAGTATGTTTTCAGGACACTGGCCACTAGCACATTCCTCATCAAGCTCCTCAATCCTCACCCGAAACTGAGGGTTTGTCCAGAAAGAGTCTACAAGACATCCATTGAATCAGACCTTTGTGGTACGTAGAGTATACACACATACAGTATACACACACACACCATATGGCCAAAAGTTTGTAGACACACAAAAATACAAAAGCAAGTTTGCTTGTCCAACATTTAATTCAAATACCCTGGATTATTAATTTCATTTTGCATATGCATGCTGTATCTAATATTTCTATTAATAACATATTCATGCTAGTATGCAGTGCCCCCCCTTCTCTCTCTCTCTCTCTCTCTCTCTCTCTCTCTATATATATATATATGAGCTACCTTTATTATTAATGCAGCCACCAGCGGTAGTCCCAGATTCCCAGCTGCCATTGTAGCGTGTAGTTGTCCAGATGCATTTAGAGGAATTGTCCAGAAAATCAGGTCGGAGGCAGCAAATATCAATGTCTTCGAAGTTTTTGGTGAAGTCCTCCATTGTCATCCTGCAGTAAATATGTTAGTCAAAACATTTCATTCATGTTTAATGCAGTGAGGTCACATGTAAAACTACAGTTAATACCCACCAGAACTCCCCATCATTGGCCAAGGAACGACACTTTGTTCGCTCCTTCTCACTCACTTTGTTCCATAACGATGACCTGAAAGTTATGCAAAAGCATATTAAAATATTACATGGGCTCATTCTAAATGAGTAAATAGTAAATAATAAGTAATAATGAGTAAATAATAGAAAATAAAGAGAAAAAGGGGGGAAAATGGAAAGGAAACTCCTGGATAACCTGTTAGAGTATAATCAGGTAAGTATTACTACAAATCGCTATATTTTCATCACTTAAGAAATGAATATGCTTCTTGTGTATTTTATGTTAGTATTTTTCTAGAAGGTTATAGTTGGCTTTTCAATGGCATGGAAATAATATGTTTACCATGCTGAATATCATATTAATAATAATAATAATAATAATAATAATAATTCATTACATTTATGTAGCACTTTTCTGGGTACTCAAAGCACTTCACATGGAAGGGGGGAATCTCCTCATCCACCTGGATGATACAACGGCAGCCATATTGCACCAGAACACCCACCACACACCATCTTATTGGTGGAGAGGAGACAGAGTGAAGAAGCCAATCAGTAGATATGGGGATGGTTAGTAGGCCAATGGGCAAATTTGGCCAGGATACCAGGGTTACACCCCTACTCTTTTTCGAAGGACATCCTAGGATTTTTAATGACCACAGAGAGTCAGGACCTCGGTTTAATGTCTCAGTGCTTCTTACAGTATAGTGTCCTCATCACAGGATGAGCACCCCCTGCTGGCCTCAATAACACCTCTTCCAGCAGCAACCTAGTTTTTCCAGGAGGTCTCCCATCTAGGTGCTGACCAGGCTCAATCCTGCTTAGCTTCAGTGGGCAACCAGTCTTGGGCTGCAGGGTGATATGGCTGCTGGCATATTAATTCATTTTCTTTTAATTAATTTATTATTTTAATTTTAATACATTTTGAAAAATTCCACTTCTAGGGTTTTGTGTGGATGTGGCCTTTTTGGGCATTTTGGCAAAATGTATTACGAAATATTTCAGGTGTTTTTTTTTTTTGTTGTTGTTGTTGTTGTTTATCAA
>JAUZSZ010000126.1:596562-610088 GCA_034780575.1 Labeobarbus marequensis
GCAAAACTGAAATAAAACAAGTGCACGGGGCTGCAGAAGGAAAGGCTTTTCAGATCTTAATTAAATGAAATAAAACTTATATTAAATCAAACCTGATGCACACATTCAGAGAACTGATGTAATGTTTGCACATTACAGAATCTGTTCTGAGACCAAATCATCAGCATACAAGATGCAAACTGGACAAGGATTTGATTGGCTATTGGAAAGATTTTCACATTCAGTAATTTAGATCCGCTATAAACATGTTAGAAGAATATTCAGTGTTAAATACAATGTGATATGCTGTCGATTTACTACAGAAAACACTGTCCCTCAGTTTGTTAAAACATGTCACAGAGCTTCGGTTGCATTTAACCAGGACATTCCCATGTATCGAGTTTATCATGTTTTATGTAAATGTGATGCGATCTAGGAAAACCCGTCTGATGTTGCATTGGGACGTTTCAGGAAATTCAAAAAACAGATTGAATGTCTTTTTTTAATTTTTTGTCAAAATTGGGTTTTCATTAAATTATTATTCTATAACATCTTGTCTATCATCTCTGAAAATATCTTGGCAAAATTCACTTGTTTATTGCAGAAAAATAGCGGGCAGAACAGACTGTGTTTTTCTCTTATGAACACGCTGCAAAGGTGCTTTCTCTTAACACCAAAAAAAAGTTAACATATCCTATCAAAATAAACCACATAACAAATATAACAAAGTTGTATCAATGCACATTTCCTGCCAGTAAAATGCACATTTCCTATGTAAACGACGGCACGCAAAGTTTATTTATTTATTCATTTTAATAATGTGAGAAGACGGAGCGCAAGAAAACAGTGCAGTCTGAAGTAGTTGCTCAACTAAACGATCTCAGTCTGCTCAATCTTGGCGTTGTCAGTGCCTAAAACAATGTTATAATGGACTATTTGACATCCAGAGATGAAGGCTCGGGTGATGAAGCGACTAAAGAGGAGTCTGATGACAGTCTGTATATGCACAGGTGCGCGAACAGTTGTACTGCGCTTTTTAAACAAACAAGGGGTGATCAAAAGTTCAGAGACTATGCCCATGATAAACAAAGGAAAACTGTCCTCCTCAGGGTAATGTCAGTCTGTTTGTGTAGTGATATAGCTCTCGTTAAACCCATGAAGTGAAAGTGAAACCCGTCTCACCCATCTCACTCTCATTGCCTCCCGCTGTGTGTGATTTTTAGCTCACCCATATATATATGAGCTAAAAATCACACACAGCTGGAGGCAATGAGACTTGATAGGGCAAAGGTTGGTGGGAATTGAAGTCCAATGCAAGAAGCAATGATCTGGGAGGAGTGCCCTTTGGTGGCTGTCAAGGGCATTCTGTCAGATGGCTGTGACATGACCCCTGCTTTTAGGATCAGATTACAGATGCTCCATCAAGTGTCAAAATAATCCAGGTGGGAGGTGGAATGGAGGCGGCTCAGTGGGAGGGATGGTGGGCCAGGCCCGTGTGGTGGAAGATGGTCTGGAGCCAAAGGTAGACCAGGGAACCAGGGTGGGGCCAGAAGAGCAGACCACCACCACAGTAAGGCAGATGGGACCAAAGATCCCCACGGTGGAGCTCACGGAGCTGAAGAGCACTGCAGTGGAGCTGACGAAACAGATGACCCCCTGGCGGATCAGGCAGGACTGCAATAAAGAGCCCAGAGAGGATAGTAATAGCCTTAATGGCCATAACAAGACAGGCAGACAGTTCAGCAACGATCTCCTTGTCTATGACAGGGCAGACTGAGAATTTGGGAGTGGGCACCACAGCCCAGAGAGGAGCTGAAGCGGACGTCGCCGCCTTGGGAGGTTTTGCAGCGGAAGCTGCCACCTCAGGAGGAACTTAAGCGGACTCATAGACAGGAGCAAACTCAGGAACGCCCTCGTAGACTTGGGTGGACTCTGGAGTGGACTCTTAGACTGGAGCAGCTTGTGGAGCAAACTCATAGACAAAAACTGACTCTGGAGCGACCTCGGGCATGAACTCATAGATTTGAGTGTGTTCTGGAGCGGACTCATGGAGTGAAGAGAACTCTAGAATGAACTCGTAGCCTTGAGTGAACTCAGGAGCAGATTCATAGACTGGAGTGGGATCAGGAGTGAACTTGTAGACTTGAGCAGACTCTGGAGTGGACTCTGAGGGCTCCCAGACTGGAGAAGGTTCATGAGCGGACTTTGAGGGCTCTCAAACTGGAGCAGGCTCTAGAGTGAACTCGTAGACTTCAGCGGACTCTGGAGTGGACTATGAGGGCTCCTGGACTGCAGCAGGTTCATGAGTGGACTCTGAAGGCTCCTGGACTGGAGAGGGCTCTGGAGAGGACTCTGATGGCTCATGGACTGGAGCGAGCTCTGGAGTGGACTCTGAGGGCCCCTGGACTAGAGCAGGTTCATGAGTGGGCTCTGAGGCCTCCCGGAATGCAGCAGGCTCTGGAGGGGACTCTGAGGGCTCCTGGACTGGCGCGAGTTCATGAGTGGACTCTGAGGGCTCTTGGGCTGGTGCGGGTTCTGGATTGGATTCTGAGGGCTCCTAGACTGGAGCAGGTTCCAGAGCAGACTCATGGAATAGAACAGACTCTGTAACAACCAGTGCTGAGGCCCTTGAGATACCAGCTGCTTTAGCCGAAATCAGTGGTGGGTCTGTCAAACTAGAGATTAGCTCCAAGTGTATTTTAAATGCCTGACTGTCTTCAAGTGCAATGTTCACAATGACCGAGAACACAGGAGTGCCCTCTGGTGGCTGTCAAGGGCATTCCAGAAGATGGCTGTGACAAAATGGCACAGTTGTTTCAGCAAATGCATTTTTAGTTAATCATATAAGTTTAGGAATTTAAAGCCTTCTACAAACTGCACGATTTTAGCAATCCTATAAGAACATTATAAATGACACTGTGCGACATGGATCTAATAAACTTGGGTATGACATGCATGTAAACTGTACGATGATGATATCTAGTAAACAAAAAATCATAAAGTTTTCAGTTGTAGTTTTGTAGTTCCAAAAAAGTGGAAGCGCGAAAGAGGAAGGGTTAAGAGCTCGAGGTAAGCATTTTTATATTTTATCGCCATGTCGCGTTTTTATTGGCTGGTCAGTAAATGTGGGTCGTAGCGACAAACACATTGTGCGTTGAACATGCTGAATTTCTGACACTGTCAAAAAATTATTGCAAGCTATCTTTGGTCGCAAGACCATGACAATGACCATCTTTGAACCTCTTTCACTGTACGACACAGGACCACCGATTTGGTGCCACAATCACAGAAATATCCACGCCAGGTACACTTTTCCAATGAATCACAATTGTGATTACTAATATATTTTTTCACCTGTTCATTTTATTTTCAACACAAAATGAGTACTTTTTGTGCACTCAATTCAAGGCCAGAAATGTTTAGGGACAAAATGCAACTAAGTGTGACTAAAGCCCTCAGCCTAATGAAGATGCAAGTCATGGGAGAAGATGTAAATCCTCCACCCAGCATCTCAAACTCTGACTCCAAGCATAAGGTTGTACACAACTTTGTGTACCTGGGATCCTCTCTCTCTGACTCTCTTCCTCGTGAGACTGAGCTAAACAGGTGCATCAGGAAGGCTACCACATACATGTCCAGACTGACAAAGAGAGTGTAGACCAATGATAAGCTGACAGAGGGCACCAAAGTCCAGGTCTACAAGTCCTGTGTGGTCAGCACGCTTCTCTATTGCAGTTAGTCATGGACCCTGCATGCTCAGCAAGAAAGTAAACTCAACACCTTCCACTTGTGTTGCCTCCATCACATCCTGGCAGGAAAAGATCCCCAACTGCACTGTCCTTGAGAGAGGGATCTCATCCATGTTCACCCTTCTCAAGTAGAGATGTGATGGCTGAGACATGTTGTCTGAATGGGTGATGGGTGCATTCTGAAGGATCTCCTGTATTACTCAACACACACATGGTGCAAAGATGTTTGTACTGTAAATGAGATCTCAAGGCCCTTTCGAAATCAATCCAAATTCTTGAAAATCTACTGTCTCATACAGACTAGAAGTGGAGATATATTGTGCACAAAAGCCTCTCCAACTTTGTGGAGACCCTCAGATAGTCTCAGGCTAAGTGGCTACAGAGGAAGGCCAGGACCCAACCTATCCACCCAGCCGAAATCTGTAACGGTGATCTTCGTATGACATGCTCCATGGTCTCCTGAGATTGACAGATGCCTATACTACTGCCCTCATAAAGGTAAAAAAATGTTCCTGCATCTCAATTTAATTGTGGAAGAGTCCTATTAACAAAATGTATAATATGAGTCTAACCAAAATGGCCAGATGCTTGTGTGGTCTTACCTCAAAAACCCCTGTCACTGTGTAAGCATGCTCCGCAACTATGCCATGAAGTAACTCATTTTCTTCAGGTGTTGTCTAATGTTACATACAAAAAACAACAAATGTAAACATTTAATAAAAGTACATAGCAGGTCATGTACAAATGTTCAAATTAATGAAAGAAAAATGTTATATTCTAAGACGTTCTACATGCATATGTCATAAAATTTGATCTGATCTTCAACTAAATCATAAGGATAATTTATATTCAATCTATGATATTCAGTCCTTGGAAAGACCTAACAAATATATAGCGTTTTGTGGATCTTTGGAGGTTTTAACTCAGGATTTGGCGAGGTCTTTCTTACCACTGTATTAGAGCCACAGCCCATAAGCGTTTTTGACTTGAATGCACATTCCATGATTTTCCACAAATCAGCAGGAGCCATATTCAGTGTATAATACATATGCGTCCCACCAGTGAAGTCCATCAGGGCCTCAGATATGAAACCAGCATGCAAGTCAGCGTAGGACCCACACACCCTGTAAAGACAGTTTATTTGAGTTCACTCATCAGCATACTTGTAAGTCAATTTAAATTTTAGCTATTCAACTGACAAATAATGAACAAGACACTTTTTTTCAAAATAATGGTACCTACTTTGCATAAGCCTTCTCCAGTAAGGCAGGCCAAAACTCATTAGATGTTTTTGAACACACAAAAAGTAGTTCATCATCAACAGTTGGAAGTTGGTCATCAATAACAACATCAATCCATTTCCCAAATCGCCAGAACTGTGATAAATTACAAACAAGGAAATTATGACTTTCTTGTGCTCAAGAAACTATAATGTGAAAAAATTAATAAAAGTTGAAATATCGATCAGCTATTATAGTCACCCTAAAATGAAATATCCCAGCATAATCCTTGGTGAATGACTGTTCAGCTGGCATGACCTGTTTTATGATATCCTTCTCAAAAGTTAGAGCCCCAATTGCAGCCAAGAACCAACAGTTTCCTAAATAAATAAAAATGTACATATCTGAATTCACATTCGAAATGTGTACAAAATGTGTCAAAAATAATGGTGTATATTATTATTAATTTCCTGTCATATTGTGTTTAATGCCATTTAAATTAAGAGGAGACATGAGTTGAACAAAAATTGGTCCACAACACATTGTATAGGTGAAATAGCATCTATAGTATGATACCAGAATACACTCAAACTTACCTAATACACTTCCCTGTGCATAGTCAAACCTGGACACGCCATCTACAATTAAATTAGGGACTGACACCAATTCCTGATAAGAGAAAATTGAGTGCAATTCCTTCAGTATCAAGACATGGACATGTAGCCGCTCATACAATGAAGAGATTTGTAATTCTTAATTCCAGGCAAAGCTGTGAAAGCCGTTATGGTAGAAAGTTAGAATATTTATATATAAAGAATTCTGTAATGATTACATACGGATGGCCGCTTCCACACAACTTGAGACATGTCCACCTCAGGTGGCAGATCATCAAACAAGCCAATGGAGCTGTTGTCTGGAGGGAACAACTCATCATTGTAGAGTGTGTTTTCAGTGAGGCAGTTCTGGTGCAGCTCCTGGTAGTTCTGATCCAGGAAGTTCAAAGGACTGGTAGGAGAATTCACATCATCTTCATTTGGGTTGTGGTGGTGCCCATCAGGGGGAGGCATTTTTCACTCAGAATCCTTTTGCCTGAATGACAAACAAATACAAACACATTTTTAGCATTATGCTTGGAAATAAATGGATTGCTTGGATTGAATGTGGTGTCCTCAGACAGGCTGGCACGTTGACTACAAATGTCTAGCTCATATTGTTGCCAAGCTCAAAACCGTGGCTCCCAACCAGGACCTTCAAGGACACCTTTACTGATCAAAAAGTTCAATATGGTTAGAAGTAGAGTTAGGTGTAGGGTAGGGCTTCAGAGAGAGCAGCAAGTAGGGTCCCAGTAAGGCAGCATCCATTCATGATTTTAATAAATGTACACTGAATGTACATGCAATGTGGCATGCATATGCATACTCCTTTATAATGTACTTTGATACACTAAGCTGCTAATTGTGTAAAACACTATTTATGCATACTATTTTATACTTAGTGTAAATACTTAGCATATAATAGCCACTGCCAAAAAAAAAAAAAAAGACATCTCTGAAATTCTAATTGGTCAGCACCAGTGTCTACGCCAAGGTGCATTGCAGCAAAAGTTTTGGCAGCATGACAAAGCATCACTTTTGCAAACCAATGTGTTCTCCTCTCTGATGCAACACCCCTATTGAATTCATGGAACACCAAGAGACATGGCATTGGCAAAAACAATCTATTTGAATACAGACATCTTGGGAAACTAGCTCAGATTACCAGTGATGCACTGGAAATGCAAAACTTTACTTTAGTACTGTATGTTCATTTACAAATCATAAAAATAGAGCAAAACAGTAATATAATGACAATTTAGAACGGTTTCCACTATACTGTATATCAAATGGTAAGAAGTAGGCTACTCAAGGTGCAATTCCAATGAAAGATGCCTTTAATTCTCAGTGAAAAAACACACACCTCAAACATCAGTTAAATTTAGTTTCAGTAGAAAAAAACAAAAGAATATGTTCAAAATTAGCCATATAATTCATTCTTCTCTGCTCCCAAGAAACAGTTATCTCTTTACTATGAAATGACACAGTCACTGTGTGATCATCCAAGGAGGAGCAATGCATCTAAACCACAGCTGGCCAAAGGCTTGTCTTTGTAAAAAAAAAAAATAAATACACTCATCACAATCTCTCACAGAAGTTCTTGGTGCCCTTATTCCACCTTTTTCAGCTCAGATGCTATACCATTTGCATTCCATCTCCACTTAAAAAGGGGGTCAACTACTGCTGATTGACAACCTTGACACTAGTTCAATTGGATATCTAAGTCAATTTTTTTTAACACTGATTTTTTTATCACATAGTTGAGGAATCAAATCCCCAATATTGTTTTTAACAATCGCTTTACAATCACCAAATTACATTCAAGGGGGTTTCTCTGACAGCATCAACTGTGACCTTCAAGACCAACTTTGATCAACTCTTGCAGAGTTTAGCTTCAATTCTAATGAAACACACCCAAACAAGCTAATCAGATTCAGGATTACAAGAGCATGACAGCCAGGTGAGTTTGATCAAGGTTGGAGCTAATCTCTGCAAAAAAATAAACCTCAAGGGCCAGAGTTAAGAACCTCTGCTCTATACAACCATAATTAATTAGGGTTAAGGCCATTGCACACTGAGTCAGACGAAAATTTCGGACTCAGTGTGCAGAGACCTTTAGACTAAGTTAGAGAGTCTCTAACTTAGAAATTATTATAAAAATTAGTAGCCTTTAACTTTAAACTAAAATTCTGCAAGCTTTATACAGCCATTGAATGAATTTTGATCTCCACAATGTGCACAAAAGCTGACCCACAGACAAACACAAAGCACCTTTGATTCCTGGTCTCTTACTGTGAGGGATGGAAACAAAAGAGCTTTGTGCTTGTCTCCGTTTGAGCTGACTTGAACTACAGCCAGTGAGATATGTGAATATGCCTACATAATAAAAAATAATATATCCTTTAGCAGAATTACCATCAATCCTTCAGCAGGGGCCTGTTTCATTGAACCTCTTTACATTCATAAAACAAGTTTACCAAATAAGCCAGGTTTATTTAATTTAGTCTGACTTGGTTGATTTGGTTCAAAATAAGTCAGACTAACTGAAAAAAGCCTGGCTTATTTGGTAAACCTGTTTTATGAAACAGCCCCCTGTTACGGTGCACAAACCAGGAGGATACAGGAACAAGCAGACGAGGCATAAACACAAATATGTCATTAATAAATCCAAACAAGGCAGGGCAAGACAAGGCAAGGCTGACACAGCCAGGAACACCGGGAAGTAACAAGTAGACCAGATGATACAAATCTGAACAGGCAGGAACTTAAATACACAGGTTAATTACACAAACACAGCTGGAACAGAATTAACTAATGGTCACATTAAACAAGGACAGGAAACAAACCAAATATGGAAACAAGAGGCGGGAACACATAACACACAAGACAGAAGTCCGACACCCCAGAATGTATTGACAAATAAACACAGGATATATTGTGGTGTACAGTAGTTCATCAGAATCCAATTATTTGAAGTTCCAACAAACTACTTCAAAATCTTCTATCAATACATTTTCAGAAATAATAATGGAGTAATAATGGTAGCTACTGTTTGTAATAAGTATAAATAACAACAAATTATATCTTGTTTACACTAACTCCAGGTAGTTACAGATGCCATTTGCACAGCGTTAATAGTACAAATAGCATATTACAGTACTTGCAATACTACAATATTACTATAAAATCATGGGGAATGGTGGACGGAGTTAGCTGAAATAGCTTTTGCCAAGAAGGTTTGCACTCGGTGTGAATTCACTGCATAAATATTCAAATAAAAGTTTTTGTTTGTTCACCACCGAGACATTTCCCTGAATCTCTTGAGACATGCACCTGAAACTGAAGACAGCACGATCAACAGATAATTTAACATCGGACTTAAATCTGTAGGGTTTGCTTAAATTCTGGGTCTGGAATCACGAATCTCTTTTTAGTTACTCCATCCTACTCTTATTGCCAAAATGTCTGATTCTTAAGTTAGGATATTTGAGATCAAGGTGACGAGAAAAGACAAAAGTTGGGAACCAAAATTAGCTATTTATCTTTACTCAAATGGTGCATATACCCACATCAAAAGATTAATTGATTGACACTTCCTGTCTTCCTGAAGAAAAAAAAAAACTCTACTTAATTAAATTACTAACATTCTGGCATATGACTAAACTTAAACCCACATGGACAGAGCAAGTGAGAGTGACCGAATGCTTGAAAAGAAAGGTCCAGAAACATCTATCCAGACTCATGGTTAATGGAGTTGTTCAATGAAGCGTGTGAGAAAAATGTGAGCAAAAGTAAAAAATGAAAATAAAATAATAAATTTAGAGGTCTACTGTCCTGAAAAGATGATTTCCAATGCCTATCAAATACAAGCACTATATTGTTGCTAGTGTGTAGCATTCCAGTTCCGTGGGAGAATCAGACAAGTGCAGGGTAAGGCTGGTGCTGAGACTGTGGTGTCTAAAATCAGTCTGAAAGGGTCTGAATCAAAGCAAACTTACCGCTTTTTGATCTGTTCTCTCCCGTCTCCACTAAGTTTAAAAAGAGGGTGCAACTGAAAATCCGTTACAGGAGTTTCTTAAAATAGAGCAAGTCTGATAAGCAATTTACACAATGACAGTTGCTGCTGAAGCGGCTAAAAATAACCACTGCTGAGGTCTTCACTGTCTTTCCGGTGGTAGTCCCTCCCCCCATCCTTCTAAGTCACAAACAACCAGACCTCAGTCATGTAAGGTTTGAAAATTCTTTCCTGCAATAAACAGGGATGTATCAGTGCTGACTACTGTCGTGATGTTGCACAATGTCCCTGAGCACTGAAATGTTGAAAGATTTACCATCACTACCTAAAACAAAAAATGTCTTTAAATGCAAAATATCTAAAAACTTGTCAGAAAATGTCTTTAAAAAGCAAAAAGAAAGAGATAAAGCAAAAGAAACGTCAATGTTTCTCATTGTCAAAATAGTCATCCAAGTCTTCAGAATTGTTTCCATTATTTGTGTTGTGATTTTCTGAATCAAAGACATCATAGACAGTAAAAAAAAAACTGTAGAAATGGCCGCTGTCATATTGCGCTATCACCATCATTTGGAGCCAGAGTAGAACTAGTAGATTTATTACATTAGCTTACTATTAACTAAAAGATAAATAAATTCCTCCATTAACTAAAACTATTCCCCAAAAGTAAAATTAAGTTTACTTAATTCATAATCTTTATCTAAAAGTAACATGATCGCATGCTGGGTTATTGTGTTATGTGCCCCAGGACACACCATTACAGAAACATGGGAACTGGTAGTTGGTAAGAGAAGATTACCATGCAACCAGGGAAGGAATTCTGTTTGAAAATATTTATACAGCCCTGCATTGTGGCCCCCCTTGGCATCGTGCCCCCGGGCACATGCCAAAATGTCAATATGATGCATTAAGAAGAGCTGTATCTGCGCCAAACAGAAAGAAAAAAACAGATTAAAAAAGTAACAAATAGAGTAAAGGAACCTTGAGGTTTTGTGGCCTGTAAAAAAAAGTTATTAGTGCCTATCACTATTCCACAGCATTAGCTTGATCTATTTCTTAAAAAAAAAAAAAAAGCTGATTCCCTGACAGTGCACTGTACTCACTGTACTGTACTCAGCTGTACTCTTGCTGCTATACTACATGATCGCTCAAGCATATGAATGGCTGAGCAAAAGGTGTTTTCAAAAAATATTTAAATATAGATCTTTCAGGGGTGCAACTCTGGCCATACATCTTGATGCATAACTAGTGTTACGTATCACAAGTACTGTGGGGATCAAAAGAGGAGAACAGTCTATCAATACTTGTTTTTTTTTTTCTGAAACACTGTTAATCTTCCTCTCTCAAAATTTGAAGGAATATTAGCTGTGTAATATAGCACTGTTATACTAACATCTTTGCAATAAAAATTACATAACTGAGCAAATGACACTTAATGACAGTTGTCATAAACATGCATAAAAAACCTTCATTCATTACATATGTCATGTCATGATTATGAAGGTGTCATATCACTCTTATGCACACCCCTTCAAGTAAAGTGTAACCAATTTTTTTATATTGTACTTCAGAATATTAATGTATGAAATATGCTTTAAAAACTGCCCTTCTACTCATTTTAGGACTAGGAGCAGTGACCTTGAAATGTAGGAAATTGTAGGTTGTTCTCTAATTTTGATCTCCACTGTATATCCCAAATGGCATTTACACTGAGCTACCTGACCTATATATATATAGCCATGGTAGTGTTTTTATTATTTTGTTTGCCTCCTTTACAAGATGCAGGCCTACAGGTGTAGGTGCATTGCTGGTAATCGAGAAAACAAGAATATGACTTTCAGATTTTTTACTGGACTGCAGGTATCTTAAATAATCCACTCAGTAATCCACCGCTTGTTTGTAGTGTTTGCATTGTGAATCGCGTCAAATGATTAAATGCGTTCATAACTGTTAAAATGATTCAGACTGAATCGCGAACCGATTTTAAACCGTTTTGCTAACTGCTTTGACAGTTTCTTTGAACAGAAGTGAAAATGCGCAACACACAACATGATTGCTGATTATTGGCTACTGACAGAAATACTGAGTAATGAGTAACGCAAAAGAGGTAGTTTAAAAGGTTTTGTATTGTAACAGTGAATTCTAATAAAATAATTTGTAGCATGATAATATTTAGGCTACCTACAAATCATGGAATTTAATTATTATATATTAACGTAAAAATGTTGTTGCTGTTTTGTTCAAACTCCACTTACTGTAGCTCAAAAAATAAAAAATAAAATAACGGGGGCAAGTGAATGGCCACAGCTCCTTATATTTAGCTCCGATAAAGCTAAAGACAACAAAACATTTTAACACTCCAGAATTAAATCACTCCCGCAATGTTGACGACAACGTTTACTTTATATGTCTCAATACTCTTGAGCACAGTGCTGTAAAAACATAGCTGTCTTTGAGGATCGGGGTGCTCTGACTGACAGAGTGCGCAGCGCAGGACGGGTCAGTTCATTTGGGTGCTAATTACGTAATGACGTAAAAAAAATGTCAAAACTTCAAAAGATCATTACGAATCAAAAACACAGATTTTCTCAATTTCTGGAGAAGAGGGTTTAAAATGTATAATTTGCAGAGAATAGATTAAAAGAAATAAAATAGATATAACACAGCTTTTATACAGGTCCAGCAACAACAATAACAAATCCTTCCATTTTGAGCTGAAGTAGTCTTCATAGGCTGCAATACAATGTTGTCTTTTTCAGTTACTCCTCACACGGGTTGCCTATTCATGAGTTTCAGTCACGTGACTTTTTGTTGCTATTTTTCTAATAATAAACCCAACATACCAGTGTTTTGAGGCACATGTATTTTTCAGTTTGCTAAAACAGATTCTTTTTCCATATCTTTTGATACGAATTGCTTGCATATAAGAAATGGAGAAGACCACTGTTTTAGCCTCAACCAAAATACGGAGGAATTTGATGATGCAGGTAGCTGTGTCCATGAAGGATATGGAGGATAAAAGCTTTCAGTGCAGGCATTTATTTAATTATTTATTATTTTCCTGCCAATTTACTGCTAATTTAATGCATTTTTAACAAATTAAAAATAAGTAAATAAATAACTTAGTTTATGTTACATATAAGATAGTTGTAGTCTTGAGCTCTCTCCCTTAGGGAAGCCAAAAGTGTCAACCGTGCTTATTTTATTAGCTGCCTATATTCTTGCTTTTCTCTGCAAAAAAAGTGTTTAAGCTATTAAATGAAGTATGCATGTAAACATAAAGGTATCAATATATGACTTTGTTTGACCTTGACGTCAAAGGTGATTCAACCTATATATTATTAAAAATATTAAAACAGATGAATACAAAAAAAAAAATCAAAATTTCATGAATTTCAGTGTATATTTATTTGCAAGTAATAGTACACCCAATGTGACCCTGAACCACAAAACCAGTCATAAGAGTCAGCTTTTTGAAATTGATATTTATACATCGTCTGACAGCTGAATAAATAAGATTTCCATTGATGTATGGTTTGTTAGGATAGGACAATATTTGGCCGAGATACAAATTTGAAAAACTGGAATCTGAGGGTGCAAAAAAAAAAAAATCAAAATATTGAGAAAATTGCCTTTAAAGTTGTCCAAATTTAGTTCTTAGCAATGCATACTACTAATCAAAAATTAAGTTTTGTTCTATTTACAGTAGGAAATTTACAAAATGGATCTTCATGGAACATGATCTTTACTTAATGTCCTAATGATTTTTGGCATAATAGAGAAATCAATCATTTTGACCTATACAATGTATTTTTGGCTACTGCTACAAATATACCCCAGCGACTTAAGACTGGTTTTGTGATCCACACTGTAAAAAAAAAAATAATAATCTGTAGTTTTTACAAAATAATTTTGGCAGCTGTGGTTGCCAGAATAATTTTGTAAAAAAAAAAAGAAAAAATACAGAAAAGCT
>JAUZSZ010000126.1:666258-679874 GCA_034780575.1 Labeobarbus marequensis
TGACTTTTGGTTTTGGTTACTTTTTCTTATTTGTAAGTCGCTTTGGATAAAAGTGTCTGCTAAATGACTAAAAGTAAAGTAAAGTAAAGTGCTGTAATGCTAAATTTCCCCAAATCTGTTCAACTCCTCTATATCTTAGATGGCTTGAGGGTGAGTTCATTTTCAGCAAATTTTCATTTTGTGGCTGAAATTTTTCTTTAAAATGTGATTTTAGTGTTTTGTTTTTAATTTATTTAGACAAAACAATTTAGAATTGTAATATCTGCTGTCTCTTGTTTCTTGGGCACTAAGAACTGGCACATCTGTATCAGCTAGAATTTTAATATTTGCTATATGCATCCCTAAATATTAAATAATAATTTGGTGATTCACAATGTATCATATCAAAATATCATAATATCATACTTTTCATGATCCAGATCCAGATGCATAAAAGGCTCGTCCTACATGTATTTTTCAAGCTAAAAATCTTGAAAATGTTACGTTATTGAAGTTAAATTTTGAAAGTGTTATTTGCAGTTGGTTGTCATTAACATGGTGGCATTTCAAACCCGCTTACTTTTACATTTACTTACTGTTTACACACACCACCCAAACACAATTCAAAATGCTATTTTTTTCTTATCTGTCACAGTTAATAAGAAACAGTGCAGGTATCAGAATAGGGTTATAAGAGCAATGACTGAGCCAGGAGTCTATTACATTCAAGAGCAGCAGACCCTCTCCAGCACCTTAGAGTGTTTTTTGCCCCCCTGCGTTTGAAGTGTGTGCGTATTACCTTCATATGGATCGAGCTGGATTAGCATAGACTTCGTCATCACTGCAGTGCAGTGGCCTGTTCTTTCCATTGGAGTACTGTACCCGCAAATCTGAATATACGTAGATCTGTGATCCTCATGCACAAGGAAAACACACCAAGACAAAGTGTGCCAAATGCACAAATGTGTATATATATAAATTAAAAAATGCAGCAAAATAACATGAAATCTATTACTGCATATCATACACTTTATTACTATTAAGAAATAAATGATGAAGAAAAGGCTCTACAACCATAACTCTATGCCTGACTTTCTAAAGTTGATGTGGGGGCCTTACAGAGCATCTGCTATCTTGTGGAGTTTGATGCAACTGCTGCCACAGCTTTTCTTCGTCCTTTCACCTTTGTGAGAGAACAACGATAAGTCAAGATCTGCTGTGGGCCACCATGTCCTTAAGAGACATCTGGCCTCCCAGAGGATCTAGAGAAGCTGTTTCTTTCAGTGCTAATAAAGGATACAAACTTGAAAAGAAGCAAATGTGTCTGTTTAGGTCAGGTGAGAATAAGGTCGTTTTAGGATTGTGGGGTTAGTCCACATTTATGCAGCTCAGATGTTCTCCAAGTAGTGTGGAGTGGTGTAGCCTACGGGACAAAGCTTAAGGTGTTATTATATCCATAAAAGAAAATTCTGTCGTCATATACTCACCATAATGTAATTACAAACCTGTATCACTTAGTTCTTCTGTGTAACACAAAAGAAGATATTGTGAAGTACTGTTTTTGTCCTTTGGACCCAATGACTTCTACTGTATGGACAACAAAAAATATATTTTCAAAATATCTTCTTTTGCATTCCACAGAAGAAATATAGCGTCACAGGTTTGAAACAACATCAGGTGAAGAAAATGATGGCAGAATAGGTGTACTATCCCTTTAAGGCTTTTAATTGGAAGGCCAAACTGTGTTGAATCACTTGAACTCCACTGTCTGCTTTCCCATTGGTTTCTTTTGAAATCATTGACTGCATCTTTGCTTAGTAGGCTAAAACTGATGAATTGTTAACAGAGTCTAGACTCTCTGAATTATTCAGTCAAGGTTTAAGACTCTTTATGCATTTCCCAGCTTTTATGAGGAGACTATAATCTGTCTTGTTTGTTGACCTAGTTGTTGATCTGAAAAATTTCCTTTCCAATATAATTTCACAATCCTTAAGGCCATCATACATAAATTACCCTTTTTTTTCTTCAGGTCGTGGTAAAAGAGTAGCAGGTCTTGCTTGTGCTAGGTACAATCTGAACACGGTTTTTATTTATTTATTTATTTATTTATTTATTTTCGGCTTGGGAAGCAGCCTAAAAAGAAGACCATAAAATAAGATCAGAAGAGACATTAAATGGTTATATTAGTTTTTTTTGTACTTTTTGAAGATGGTGATTATTATTTTTACTTTTTCCCATAGATAATATAGAAAAAATATACAAGAATACAAACATTGTTAAAACAAGCAACTTATTTTTAACCTTTGTGATATATATGGTGGCTTTTTTCTATGGCCTGGTTGGTTAGAGGGAGACGGACTTACCTCGACAACATTGGTAGTGCAAGAAACCATCACAGCGTGTGTAACCGACCTGAAAGAGAATGCGGTGTGCTGAAACATGGCTTTAAAAGTTTAACTAATTTTAACTTCACACGGCATATTTAAACACAGTTTAATTAATTACCTGAGACATTAAAGTAATTAACATTCTCTTAAAACTATTAACACTTGTTTTTACAGTGACACTGTTGAATTGAAGCATGGTGAGTGGTTGATAAAATTGTAGCACTTATTTGAGTAGTTGAACAGTTTTAATCCAGAATGACTTGTGAGAGGAAATAGGAAATTAAATTTTTATGCCATTCTTTGACATTTAACAATTACTGCAGAATGTCACGGTTGTCACTTCTAGCTCGCCAAAGTGAAACTCTAACCAAAAGTCAGAACGTTTTGGAATAGCATTTTATTCTCTGAATTTGAAAATATTGACTTGACTATTCATGGAAAGAGTTCAGAAATAGGGTTTTATGTAGGTGTCACTGAGCTTTTGTTGTTCTCCTGTGACTTTATCCACCTTGATTTTTTTGTAGTGCAAACAGTTTTCAGGTTTACTGCACTTATATAATATGTAATATGGAATAATATGGAAGCCTATTTCCACTACATAAGAAAAAAAAATCATGCTTTGATTTACATAAGTCATAATTATGATACAAAATGTCACAAAATCAGTCATGAGATTAAAAAGTCAAAATTTATGATATTAAAACAATTATAAGTCATAATTAAGATTAGATAAGTCATAATAATAACATAAGTCTATATTGTGACTTTTTATCAAAATTTTCTAAACTTTCAACTTTTTATTTCATAATTATGAATTTTTATTTTAGTTTCAACTATTTGTCTCGTGATTTTGACATTTTGTCATAATTACGATTTACCAAAGCATGAGGTTTTTTAATGCATCCATAAACATTTATTTATTCCTTTACTTATTTATTATTATTTGTTTTTATGTGAGTACATCAGTGCATCAATTTCATTTAACTTTATTTGTATGTATATGCATGTTTTTTGAGCTTTCAACTGCATGTGTGCTTGTGGGTGTAGAAAGCTGTGCGTTTGTGTGTGTGTTGATATTTAACTGGTGGTGTCTCCAGAGTGCTGATGAAGATAATTACTGTTGAGGCAGAGTCTCAGGGGAGATCAGACACCTGCCGTCCCCCTCTTACCGCCTCCTGCTTGCGCCCCTGATGCCCACCTCCTGGTTCGGATGCACCTCAACCTCTCTTTGCCCTTGTGTGAACTAATAACCTGTACAGCTACAAAGTGGACTCCCGCTAAATTTAGCGAGAAGGGGGAAAAGAAAACAATTACCGCTAACATTTGCAAAGAGGTTGCCATGGATGACAGCTCTTTTAGCGTTTCCACAGTCCGGTTAATCAAGCGGGGCCGGAACCAGGAACGCTGATAACACCTGACAGACTGAAACACAAAAATATACCTGTTAGGCAAATATTGTCACCTCAGATCTAGGCTTTCATGTTGATATTTTTAAACGTATAATTCTCTCATAGACTCCAGATTTAGATGTTCATACACCTGACATCTGCTATCTGAAAGTTTGCTTTCCTGGTCTTTGGATGACACAGGGCTGTGAATCTGAGGATGGTTTAGGAGACATTCTAGAAATTTGCTGCCGCTTTAAATGCTTGGGCTTTTTTTTTTGGCTGTCAAAGTTTTTTATCATTTATCTGCTGAAAAAAATCTATAAAATGTATACATTAACTCCAATGAACAAGCATATGGTGTGCGGTGGTGTTCTGAAATGAAGAGGCAAAGTCCTCAATATAATATAAAAACAATAATAATAACATTTTTTAATAGTTAATTTCTTTTTCAGATCATCAGTCATCAATGTAAAGTAAATAATGGTCACAGACATGGAGATTTACTTTAAATTTCACCAAGCTGATTACTCACTAAAAACTCCCACAGACATGTTTTGAAATGTCATCAAGACATTTCAAGTCTTATTTTGATGTAACAAAGTGGTTATATTTGAGTGTGTGAGTTGTTTACTTTATTAAATTAATCTTCATCACCATTATATAGTTCATTCAGACTGATTCATGAAAGCAGAACATGCACGAACACAAGAGGCGGGAAACAGCTTGGTTTATTAGCTTAGCATAGCGTTAAAATGTTACATGCTACAGAATAAATTGACAAACAGTTTTTAATTGAAAGCATAGTTTAGCCCTCTGGTGCTCCTCATTTGGGAGTCCCACTGGTCCCACTTTATATTAGGTGGCCTTAACTACTATGTACTTGCATTCAAATTAATCATTTGATACAATGCACTTACTGTGTACGTACATGTTTTTACATTGTACTTATATTTTTAAAAATACCTATATGTAATTACATATGTAATTAAGTTCTATAATTACATATTTATAATTACCCATCCCCCTGTTGACCCATCCCTTACACCTTAACCCAACCTTAAACCTACCCATACAACCAAACCTGTCCCAAACCTTACACGTATCCCACCTCAATAGCGGCAAAAGTGTTTTGCAATACAACATGACCACAATAAGTACATTGTACTTATTTATTTATTTATTTATTTTTTATATAAGTACACAGTAATTAAGGCCACCTAATATAAAGTGTGACCGTCACACTTGTGATCTTCATGGTCAAAAGTGACTGGACACCTAAAATGTAACTTTTTTTTTATCCCCAGTAAAATCAATGTAACATTTTTGTTCTATAATATTTTTTCTTTTGTATTTTGAGAGAATTTCATGGTACTAATTAATATTTATGCAGTAATTATGATCAATTTCTTCCCATTGAAAATACAAATTGTAAAAAATAAAAAAAAATATATATATATTTTTATATTAATTTTCAGTTAATTCAGTATTTCATGGTAAAATAGAGTCAATTAGGGGTGTAGCGATACGCGTATCGTGTATCGAACAATTCACGGGCAAGTTCCAAATCATCCTTATCATCCTTATCCCCTTGGAGTGGGGACTTTGGAGTGAGCAGGGCACGTGCATGTCGTTATTTAGTCGTTTGGAACACACCTGGTGAAGGGAGCGATCTAATTTCCTCATCATCTTCAGCTGGGATGTTCCCGTGACAACGCAGCACATTGTCCGTCAGCAGATGTCGCTGTTTTAATGTCATAAACGTCTTTTTATTGTTGTTAGCATAACTGTTGGAAATAAACATGCATTTTATATTTTAAAACGTTTTTAAAATATGCTATATAATCTATAAAAATAATATATAACTTTTTTTAAATGTAATTTTTTTTTTTATGCCGGTGTCCATCAGCGAATCTGCTGACGGACACCATTCTGCGTTGTCACGGGAACATCCCAGCTGAAGATGATGAGGAAATTAGATCGCTCTCTTCACCAAGTGGGTTCCAAACGACTAAATAACGACACGCACGTGCCGTTATTCATTATTCATAAAACATTACTACTTCATGCTTCTTAAACACCTGCAGAAGCCCCACCCAACTCCCAGCTTATGTGTTTATTAACAAAGAAGTGATTGGCAGAAGCTCTTCTCAGTCTATGTCATTCTGAGAAACTGAAATCCTTCACATGATCCATAGAAAACATGGTTGGCCAACATGATTCACGGTACCATCACTCTTTTACAGTATGGGTTTATGTAAAGCCTTCTAAAAATGAATACAGAGTAGCAGGTAACAGTTTGTCATGCCTGGACTTGCTTTCAGTGTTGCATTACTGACATGGTTTATCATTATAATGATCATGAAATAATTTTATATTATCTGTAGTTAACATATGTGTGTATTGTGTATAAATCTATAAATTATGGCTGTATTGGCTCATTTTACTGATGAACTGTAGAGTAACTTTAGAGCGTTTGATATTTCTTGGTAAATAAACACTCATGACAGGTATCCTTGCAATGCCAGCACAGCATGCAAATAAAACCCAGTCAAGTCAGAGCACGTATGATCACTGTGCAAAGTTAAAATATACAGTAGTTTGATGGTGCCACTGTGAGAATTTGTAATCATTATGAAAAAGTGAAAGTAGTGACAAAGTTTATTAGTTGCACTGCAGCACTTTTTTTTTTTTTTATTAACAATAGTCTCAAAGCATTTAAAAGTCATTGTACATGATATTCAAGAATAAAAGTCTATTTTCTTAGGAAATTATTGGCACTGCACAGTTGCAACCTTCTGATGGCAAGCCAGCCAAGTGCAGTACAATAAAATAAAATAAGACATATAAACTTTGCTAGTTACATAATGAACGTGGTAGAGAGTACTTGGATTTCTATGGACTGATATTCACAAGCGTCATGTCACCAGTTCTCCACCAGAGGTCACTGACACTAAATTATTGAGATTAAATCCCATCATATCATCTGTAATCGTCATATTTTTATGACAGTATACTGTAATGTTAACTTTTTTCCGCCTTCTCGGAATGAACGTTACTGGATATAGTTCCCATTATAAAGTGTTACAGAAATTCAACTATACAGTTTGAATGTAATAGCCCATTTATGCTCACTTATATTTGCTACACCATGTATTGTTATAAGAGTTTTTGGTTAGTTCTTTTATTACAACCGAAGAGTGTGTGATACATTTTTTGTGTAATAAAGTTAAAGAGGTTATATGGATCCCTGATAAATAAATAAACACCAAAGAGGAAAGAAACTATTTACAAAACTAGAATCAGAGCTAATGGGACAAAAGCAGATTTTTCTTTGTCTATAGATGTTTTCTGTTTTAAAAGAGAGAGAGAGAGAGAGAGAGAGAGAGAGAGAGAGAGAAATGGTTGATCTGCTTACTGTGTACTAATTATGAGCATGGACTTCACTGACATGACTCACTAAGAATATATAGCCTATAATCATTACAAAATTTATCACAGTAATTGTTCCCTCTATGTCATAACTTTATTTTGTGAATCAAAATTCATGAAAATACATGCTTTTCTTTATGTTTCGTTTCCCCTGGTTTTGTCAGATTCAAAATTATCCTTATTATTGCTTAATCTTTATTTAGAATGCCTTACCTGTCATCACAGTTTAATGCATATGCTAACTCTGCCAATTCAATAAAGACAATGTTAGGAAAGAGCACAATTCCCAGTGACTAAGAAAAAATAAGCGACCTCTTTTGCACTGACATTGGATCTTGGGCCCACCGGAAGGGTGTCTGAGGTCATTTCCTGCCATTCAAACAAAGGCGCTGTTCTGCTCAACACAAACACAGGATGTGATATTTAGCTAGATTTATCAGCAACAGGCAGGCAACAGACACAATGGCAAGACATGTTGTATGTTTGTTTCCGTTTAAAATGGAGGGGAAAAACATAACTAACTTTTGTGGCCAGGAAGTCTGTCTTCAGTCTCTGTTGGGGGCTACTTGTCACTAGGGCTGTAAATACTAACAGTGGTTTTATATGTTGGTTTCAGACATTTAGTTCATATTTTTGTATGTTATCTTTTTACATTTTTGGTATTTCACGGGTCATTTTGTTTCATATTAGTTTCATATCTCAATGTTTTTTAATGTCTTTGGTATACTTACTGGTAGGCTATATGAGATCAGTAAAGAAATTCATCAAAAATGTATGCAATAGAAAAACATTTATATCATTACAACATTATTCACAGCAATTGTTCCCTCTACGCCATAACTTTAATTTATGAATCATAATTCATGACAACACAAGCTTTTCTTCATGTTTCATCTGTCCTGGTTTTGTCAGATTTCAAATTATCCTTATTATTGTTTAATCTTTATTAGTGCTGATTAATCGCGATTAATCGCATCCAAAATAAAAGTTTTTGTTTACATAATATATGAGTTGACAGACAAATCGTTTGACAGCACTAATCTTTATTAAGAATGCTATTAACACAAGGACATCAGGTTCACTGTGATTTTGCGAAGTAAGACATGTGCCTGGATCAACATTACTGTCCAAAAATACAGACTTAACCAAATCCCTACGCCTAAACCTAACCCTACCCACAATTTATTCCTAAAATCAGTGTGAAATGATAGCTGATTAACAAGGGTGTAAAAGCACCTAACCCTGATCATAAGCCTAAAACAGATATTTCCGGAAAAGTTATCCCTCAATTCTGAGTACTTGGTGAAATCACGCTCACCACCTTCCAGTAATGTATCTCTGTAGTCTATATTATACATAGGTCAACTCTCATGGTGTGAATATTCGTTGTAATATTAGTCTTCATCATAAACCTTAGCATTTTGAAACTTGAGTAGCCTATTAAACCATGTTTTAAGGCCAAAGTGTGAACAGCCCAGCTAATAAAAGTATCAGACTGCTCTGTAAAATATACTTCTCATTATATTAAATCAGATGCTCAGTGTACATCTAAAACTGTACTGGTGTGTGGTGTCACGTCTTGAGCTATATATGCTGAAACATCTGGGGAAGTAGTCAAAACAATAAGCAGCCTGGGCAGTTGTTTTTGTCGGCGGCAGGAACTCGCTCTGAGAAGAGACAAATTGGAGGTTATTCACTAAACAGGATGCATCAGTTTGAGTCCTGTTCTGATACTTGAAAGGCCTACGAACAATTCTTTCTCCATTCTCTGAGATGAACTGAATATTTTCTCCTCAAAGCGAGTAGTATTGTATCATTAATGATACTGACGGGATGATGCGCGTGCTGATTGTGATGTTGTCCTGTTTTGTCGCTGGCGAGACCGATCGAGTGAGCACAACGTGCACAGCTGAGGCTTGCCTTACGTTGCATTTGGAGGAGAAACTTTTTGAAAAAGCTTCAGAAGACTGTATCAATAATGGCGGCAATCTGGTTGCTATAAGAAATGAAAATGAACTTCAGAGCATCAAATCGGCTCTTTTAGCAGCAAAATTCAACATTAAACTTTGGATCGGACTTGAGTTGCAGAAAACACACTGCACCGATTTCACTGAGGAGTTACGCGGCTTCAGATGGACTTCAGAGCCGAGAGATTCCAAATATTCCAACTGGAAAAAGATACCTTTGAGCACATGCACGATAACAAGGTGTGTGTCGATTTCACTGCCAGATGACCTCAAGTGGTCAGATGGCTCATGTAGAGACAGCGCATTTTATATGTGTAAATTTATTTTCAAAGGCATGTGCAAACCAATAGTGTTGGAAGGACCAGGTCATGTCAAATATAACGTTCCGTTCTTATTAAAACCGCTAACTCCAAATGAAAGGTTGGCGATGTTACCACATGGGACATGGGTTGAAATACAATGCGGCGGGTCGGAAGATGCAGAACCTTTTGTCTCAGTTTGTAACAACAAAAACGGTCTTTTTGGCTGGACAAATTCAGAGCATTTTTGCGCACGAACTAAAAGCTGCAGACGTAAAAACGGAGGCTGTGACCACCGTTGTTTTGAGACTGCAGGAGCTGGTCTTCGTTGTGGATGTTATGAAGGATATTACCTGATGGATGATAAAGTGAGTTGTGCTCTCAGCAATAATTGCGAAGATTCACCTTGCGAATCAAAGTGTGCCGACTGCCACTGGGTTTTCATGCGCATGCGCGGAAGGATTTCATTTGGCTGAAGACAGCGTCAGTTGCGTTGATATCGATGAATGTCAGCAACGTACCTGCGGTGAACACAGGTGTCACAACACGCCTGGAAGCTATTTTTGTGAGTGTAAACCCGGTTTCAGGCTTGTGGCTGGCAAATGTGAAGACGTGGATGAATGCACCGAACTCAAATGTCAACAGGGCTGTCTCAATTCACAGGGTTCATTCTCTTGTTACTGTCACGCGGGTTACAGTTCATCATCAAACGATAGCAGGAAATGTACAGATATTGATGAATGTGTTAGTAGACCCTGTGAAGACATCTGCCTCAATACCTTGGGTAGTTTCAAATGTTCCTGTAAGGAAAACTTCATTTTGGCTAAAATGGCATCAGATGTGTCCCGGATCTGACAGAGAAACCACAAAACACTCCATCTTTAGATGATAGAGAAGCGTTCACCACTAAACTGAGTCAGTTACCTGTCACTTTAGGACTGACAACAGTCAACCCCCCTTCACTTAACAACACAAACACTAAAACGGACTCTATTAAACGCAAAGAAAGTTTTTTCGGAAGTTCTTGGATTTTGGTGTGTGTCTTAGGTTCTGTTGTTCCACTGATTGTGACGATTGTGCTTATGTCAGTCTTTGTCATCTACCGATGGAAACGTTCAAGAAAAGCCGCTTTAAACAATGCCACTGCTGACAACTACTGCTGGGTTTCATCCGGACTGGACAAAGACATTCAACTGAATGATTAAATGAAGCCTAACCATTTTCTGTCAGCATCAAAAGATGTGACACAAGGGTATCTAGAAAGTTTTGATTCAAAGGTTCATTTATACAAATGCCTGTTTTGACACAGTTTATGAATTCTGTTGGAACTCCATTTTTTCCTAAATGTTGGACAAATGAGTGAACATACTGTAATAAATCCACACTGGGAAAAGGCAAGAATCAACCACAAAGAACACTTTAATGAATGGCTGAACTGTGTTTTCAGGGTGTTTTTCCATCAGAGAGGGGAAAGTTGTATAGGCTATGTGTTTATGTTGTCATATTTACCATTTACTTTATTCTTTTACATATTTGCTGTGTAATTAATTGTTCTGTTTCATAATCATTTTGCTGAAAAACCTGTAATATTTAATTACACTGGGCCCATCATGACATTTGGGACATGTTGTCAGAAAAGAGCAACATTTGAACAGTGAATTTTGTATTTCTTTCTGGCAATGGAATACTGATTGAGTTTTACAGTATGTAGTAGCCAAGAATGCAAGGTACATACAGAGAAATTAACTTATTCTGAGATATATGCATATTCATTGGAGTGAAAGTGTGACAATATAGCCCACTCTCCCCTTTAAATCCCCTTTAAACCCTATTGTATATAATATAACACTTTGATAAGCTTTAGGCCTGTTCACAAACGTCATTAAATGTGATCATATGTTACTTTTAGATTTTTTTTTCCAATGTACACGATATGTACTATTATTGTTTTTAAAAAAAAATCTGTACATGTTGGTAGAACAAATAAAGCTTAATCGAACCAGTTTTAGTGTCTATCTAAAGATTTGTTTAAAGTGCAATGTCACATCTATAACAGGGTAGTTCTGTTGTTTTAACCCTAATCAAACCGACCTGCATGTAAACTAATGATCAACTAATCCTGAAAACCTTGATTACCCAGATAGCAAGCTACCACTGAAATAATGTTAAGTCAATGTTGATGCATCAATGCTAATTGCATTGAATTAATGTTGCAGAATGATGTTGGTTCCATATCACATTTGCGCACGCAATTACAGTTGAAACGAAGTTGAGATTTCAACAGAAAATCAATGTAGATGTCACTCAATCGACATCATGAAGTGACATTGCTTCAACATCATTTTTGCACTCACAATTAATGTAGGAACAAAGTTGAGATTTCAACAGAAAATGGTAATATTGTTGACACTATTATTACACTATGATTTATTCCACATCACCGATGTTGAATCAATATTGAAATTAACAAAAATAATCAATGCCAATATTGTTGAATCAACAATTTATTCCTTATTATAACAAGTGGTCCAGCAGTTCAAGTTTTGAAAAGGCTTGTATCAGTGTACTGCCTCTTTTCCTTTGAGTTCTCTTAAATCTGTAAAAGAAAGCATGATGTTACTTAAAGAATTAGTTCACTCAAAAATGAAAATTCTGTCATTAATTACTCACCCTCATGTCGTTCCAAATCCGTAAGACCTTCGTTCATCTTCGGAACACAAATTAAGATATTTTTGATGAAATCCGAGAGCTTTCTGACCCTGCATAGACAGTGACGCAACTACCACGTTCAAGGCCCAGAAAGGTAGGAAGGACATCGTTAAAACAGTCCATGTGACATCAGTGGTTCAACTATAATTTTATGCGTGTGCATTCCTCTGATTAAAAACAAGGCAAAGCGCATCTGGGTCCTACGTCAGAACGCTAGCTCCTGCGTCAGCAGCACCACACGCATGTGTCGTGGTACTCTCGTGAACACATGACAAAAATCAACATGGAAGAGAAGAAATTGTTAAATTCGTTATTTTTATTTTCTTTGCGCACAAAAAGTATTCTCGTAGCTTCAAAAATTACGGTTGAACCACTGATGTCACATGGACTATTTTAACGTTGTCCTTACCAACCTTCCTGCCTTTCTGGGCCTTGACCGTGGAAGTTGCGTTGTTGTCTATGGAGGGTCAGAAAACTCTCGGATTTCATCAAAATATCTTAATATGTGTTCTGAAGATCAATGAAGTTCTTACCAGTTTGGAACGACATGACGGTGAGTAATTAATGACAGTATTGTAATTTTTGGGTGAACTATCCCTTTAATCCACCTAATTTTTTAACGCAGAAGTAAGCTATTTCCTGAGAACGTGCGAGAAGAAAAAGCACAAAAGCATGTTTAGTATGTACAACACAATTGTATGCTTGCTAAGCATTAGCATTCCTCACTTGCATAGCTTGTTTTTGGTCTTATCTTACTTTCAAATCTCATTTTATCAATAATATACCCAAAATACAGTGTTATATCTCAAAGAATGCTAAAAATATTCTCAGACCATATTTTCATTCACCTTTCCTTTCTTGAGAAACAGAGTGAGCGTCCGTCCACGGTTATCGATTTTGTGGAAGACTAGGCCAGTGAGGTTCCTGGGTCGAAATTCAAAAGCCAGGTTGTACGTAGAACCAAAGATAAGGTGCTTTTCTGCCAAACAAAAACATTTAATTAATTTTTTGCATGTATTTTCTGTCACTAAACACATGTAAAAACATGAAGAGTCAAACCTAAGATCAAATGTGTGCCATTTCCAGCAAAATAGGCCCCCTTCTCTGTCACGCCTTTGAAGCAGGGCGTAACCCCACGACTGACAGCTGGATCTACAAGAAGAACTTTAGAAACCCTGATGTCTTGAATGCATCCGATTATACTCTTCTGAGGCACTTTTTCCTGAGAAAAAAAGTGTGATGCAACTTCAACAGAACAGAAGACTTGCAGTTAAGCTACATGCTGAAATAGGGAAGTTCCACGTTTGTACTTGTGTTTTATGAAGCTTTTGAAATTTTCCGTGTCCCACATAGACAGGAGACTGCAGATCATGTGTGAGTCCTTTCAACAGATGTCCATGAGGTGTTTGAATACCATCCACCACTAGATAAAAGTTGTGTTGCTTCATGCTGGACTTG
>JAUZSZ010000126.1:1176546-1192499 GCA_034780575.1 Labeobarbus marequensis
CAGTTTGACGTGGGATTTTAAAAAAGATTGAAACTTGTCAGACAATGCCGTGCTGACTATATTGGATCAGACAGTAATGTCACAACATAAGTGTGAGAAACTGTTTTCATTACATGATCACTATTGCTTTGTCTGTTATTACAGATCATTTTATGTATACTGAGCATTTATGCATTTTTGACCTAATTCTCATCAGCATCCATCTATGAGGAATGTATGCTGTCAAACATCACTATTAGCCAATCATAGCAGTGGGCGTATACTTCCGAGTCTACAATCTGCCACGCCTATTCAAACAGAGTGTTCTGATGAGGGGGCTTAAAAATACGAAAGAAAGTTCATATTAGTTTGTAATTCTAAATTATGTACTTTGATGCAAACATCTTGATAACATTATAAGTGGACCACAGAGAACAGTACAAAATAAAAACAGTGGCAGTTCATGACCCCTTTAAGGCATCAGAGAAGTTTCAGGCATCAGTATTTGCAGGCATACGCCATATGACCACGCTAGACCATACAGGTAACAAACAAATAATTAATTTTTTTCCAGATTATTGTTTGAATTGTAGGCTGCCTCACTGTCTAACATCAGGCCTACTATGGTGGTATCATCAGCAAATTTGATGATCGTGTTGGTAGGGTGAATGAAGAAGCAGTCATGGTTAAACGAGGAGTGAAAGATGAGGCTAAGGCCACACGTCTGATGAGAGTTCTTGGGTCTGTTGCTCAGGAAGTCCAATATCCATATGCACAGTGAACTGATTAAGCTCAAGTTTCTCAGATGTTGAACCAGTTTGTGAGGGATAACTGTATTTAAAGTTGAACTGAAATCCACAAACAGTATTCTTGGTGAGTGTTGTTGATGGGTGTTGGCTGAAGAATGGATGTGGAGCCTCCTCAGTCACGTCGTAACTAGTTTTCCTGCTCTTGCAGTGTATAATTTAGACATTATTTGTATAATTAATCATTTTCAATTCAAACACCTACTAAACCACATACATTCCATTGACTGTTCCATAGCTATTCATAATGGAATTAACAAATCTTGGATAAAAGCACCAAACATGTGGGTTTGACTGGAAATATCATTCCACTGCATAATTCCATATGTGATATATAATTATGCAATGGAATGATTTTTGGTTATAAGTTCTCTTAGCACAATTTTGGAATGATCTCATGCATTTTTGATGCGTAAAGGTAGTCTCTGAGAGGATTTTGGTTCTTTGACTTGTGTATGGAAGATAACTATGGCCTGCTTGTGACCCAGATCTGGCAAACACAAATTCAGTCCATGGAGGCCTCAGCTCATAACTTGCAGGACTTAAAAGTTCTGCTGCTAATGTCTTGGTGCCAGAAACCACACGACACATTCAGAGGTCATGTGGAGTACATGCCTCTGCATATAAGAGCTGTTGTGGTGGCTACACCATATAAGGCAGGTGGTTTTAATGTGGCTGATCAGTGTGATATTAGTAGAAGTGCAGTTTTTGCTAGGTGTTTGTATGGGTCCCTTGCTAGAAACAAGAAACAAAAATCTCAGAGTTCAAAAAATAAATAAATAAAACAGGACAACACTGACAGTGTTACAGAATCAGAAAAACAAAACAAAAAAACAGTTATGCTGCTTTCACGTGCTATTGGAATTATTGTAAATACGAGTTTCCTAATTGGAAATTGGCCGTGAACGGCCTGTCAAGTCGTATTTAGTACTGGGAAATTCGGAAATAATTTTGATACCAGAGTTTCCAAGTTGGGCGGGTCATAAACTTTAAACATGGTGGAGGGGACAAATGCTGTTAATGCTGTTGTCACAAAAAACAAAATCCCTTTGTCTTGTCGCTAAAGTAATGTATTTATAGGCTAGATGTGAACGATCATTCGAAGTTTTCTGTACCTTTATTGAAAGTCTAGGTTACCAAAACTTAAAAGATCCAAGAAAGCTTGTATAAATTCATTTTAAGACAGCTTTATAACCTTTTTTTGAACTTTTTGAAAGTTTTAGTAAAGGGACAAAAAAACTCTTATGTTTCATTAAAAACATCCAAATTTGTATTTTGAAGATTAAGTAAAGACTTGGAATAACCTGAGTGTGAGTAAATAATGACAGAATTGTCATTAGCAATAATAATTTAATTTGAATCATTTTGGCATAAGATGCTTTCAATGAAGACAGAACTAGAGATTTGTTTCTTTTTTGGCAATATCTGTGCTTTTGATTAGACTCACTGCTGAGAGACGCTGAAAGCTAATTTGTAAAACAGAAAAAAGATGTTAGTTTTGAGGACATCTGGATAAAATGTGCCTGTCTGCACTCATCATTTACTATGCTAATATGCTAGTTGTGGGAAATGCAGATTAAATAATTAGGATTTGAAATGTGTTTGTAGTATGAATTGCTTTTTTGTGAAGATTGTCAAAGGTAGAAAAAACCCAAATCTTTATTGGAGATAATCTTTCAATGCATAGTAACAATCTTGTGTTGCTTACAGTCTGTAGATAGAATAACTGAAGTTTCAATGTTTTTTATGTGCAGTCTCATCCACTCACTCACATTTCACTGTGTCTGTTTGGATTGGAAAAATACAGCTTTCGATGTCAGCAGTTTTTTCTTAACTATTTGAAGAATCAATAAGATACCCAGTGTTACAGTGTAGGGTGGTGTAAAACCGCAGGCAAGACTTGGAGACAAGCGCAAACTCAAGAAAACTGATCTGGTTCTGTTTTTGGGTCCTAAAGAAAAACCAGAAGCACTGGCCTTAGTAACATATTTTCTGAATCCTCTCCATTGAAAGAAACAACAAGCAGGCAGAGTCTTTCAGAAAAGCTCTCACATTTCTGTTATTATCAGAAGCGTTTTAAGGGTAATCTCAGTGTAATGGATGTGCTGACTGTATATTCCCCTTGGATCTTCATGATTGTAAAGGGGGAATGCACGATCTACATTAAAGTCATCCATTCATCATTGTTTAGAAGGTCTGATTTCCTCTGAGGAAGGTTCATTTTACACATGGGAACACTAATCTGAGTCGACATGATAAACATTGGAACGAAATTACCGGAGATCATGAAGCTTAAAGGTATTCGGCAGTCTCCATTACTGCAGTGTGTTTTGAAGACTGTCATTACCGTAGACCATCTGGCCAGCACCTGACCCGGATATTACATGAATCAACTTCCTGCAATTGACCGGTCTCGGTCATGTATACGTCTGCACTCCACCTGCTGTTTCCAACGAAAGTGTGAATAGGAGACTGGCAGCCCTGGAAGTGGCCCGGTCTCCAGTAAAATCCCCTCTTCAGTGTTGCTGAAAATAGCTTCGACATTACGGCAATAGTTTTGTTTTTTCCATGTATCACTTCCTATTTACAAGACTGGGGTGACAGTGTTCCTCACGTCTTGAAGGCAGACAGGTGTTTAGCAGTTTCCTCAGGCATTCCACTCTATTGTATGGGCTGGTGATTTTTGTGTTGTTTTAGGAAGTCCCCCTCAACATGTGCAGAGGGTCTGACGTGCTGTTATTGTCTGACAATGATGTGTCACATGGCATTATTTGTTTACATAAACGCAACTGCAGTCAGAACATTACAGATGTTCGTAAGTCAATTGCCACTGTTTTTGACACCTTTGTCATTTCCTTGAAAGCTTCCATTTTAAAATAAGGCCGGTTTGGTTATAATCATCTGTCCTTTATGTCTGAGACACATCTGGTATAAGCATACAGTATTTGTTTCATGCATAGAGAACAGAAGGTTGTCTCATTATTAAAAAAAATCTAAGTATTTATATTTTTTGAAGGCTCAAAACATAATTTTTTTAATTTCATTTCTCCCTCATTGCTAATTATATTTTTTAAATAAATTAATACAGTTATTTAGAAAGGACACTTCTTTATTATTATTTTTTTTTTTTACCAAAAGTTACATTTGTAACGTTATTATAGATTTCTGTTTAAGATTAATTCTGTCTTTTTTCTATTCAAAGAATCCTCACTAGAAATATATCACAGATTCAATAATAATATTGATATTATTGTTTCAAACTGATAATAAGAAATGTTTCTTGAGAAACAAAGAAACATAAAAGAATGATTTCTAAAGGCTGAAGTAATAACTGTTGAAAATTCAGCTTTGCAATAACAGAAAGAAATTAAACAATATATTGAAATATAAAACATTAATTTATTTCAAATTGTAATAACATTTCATTGTAAGCATAACAGACTTCCTCTTCTCAAAAAAAAAAAAAAAACTTAAAACTTACCAACTCCAAATGTTTCCAAATGGTGGTGTATATTTACTTTTTTTTATTAATAATATGGTTTTATAAAAATAGAAATGATAATATTTTAAAATAATTGATGGGTTATTGTGACATCACATTCATGGAAAATACTACTCAGATTATCTTAGACACTTATAAGACACTTTCATTAGTTCAAAAAAATTATGCATAACTCATTGTGAATGAACATTTCTTCAGTGGATTCTGTTGAAAACCTTTGCTTTTTTATAATGCTTTATTTACACCACTAGATGTTATTATGAGTCTTATAAGTTGATGGTCATATTATTAACTATTGTTTTCCGTGGACCGGTAATCTAAATTCATTACAAAGACAGTATGAATGTTGGCATTGAAACATTGGACCCCGTGATTTTATTGTTTGTTCAACAAACCCACAATTTTCCTAAATATCTTCTTCCACAGAATAAAGACATACAGAAACAATATGAAGGTGAGCAAATGAGGATGAAACTACCTCACATTTTCATATTCAAATAGCAAATGTGAGTCACAATATCTGCACAGGAACCTTTATTTAATGACTAGTTTTCCCACACACAGATGCCGCAGGACTGCAGCTAATATGAGTTAGGTTGCACTGCTTAATTATATTTGTTTTGAATGACATTAGCAAATGCAAGAGTCATACAAAAACATTGTGGTCTTTAAGACTTCTGGAGCAGCACTGTTTATTATTGCAGTACAATAATATTTCTACTCTCTGCTAATAAGTTTATTCTTCCCTAGGGTGAAATGGAAGAGTTTTAAAAGGTTTGTATGCTTTATAAATACATTTACAACCACACACACATTCTGGGTTATGATCAAAACAGTGCATGAAACATTCTGCCAGGTATGACAAATTATTTTGAATTTATGAAAAATAAAACCTGCATGTATAGTTTAAACATATGTTGAGGGTTTAAAACCAGACATGTGAAGCTCATATTTTTTCCCTTAGACTTAGATTATTACATTACTGTAAATGTGAAGTCACACTGAGGGATGAATACAATTTTTGGGGGGGATTCAACCCAATTTTGACTGTACATGAACAGTTTTTTCCCCTTTGTCATATTTTTACTTAGTCATAGTACAATGTTGTTTTTTCCTGTAAGAGCTTGTTGGTCCACTTTAAACCTTATGATATAATTTTTCTTCTGCGTGATGAAACCCAAAGAAATGCAGTCGCTCCTCACGGGAAGTTGGTCTGATTATTCCACAAACACTTAGGTTAATCTTTATCAGCACAAAGTAAGGTTGAGAGCCTCAGCGTATCCCGTTACAAGAGTTTAAAGTAGGACATGCCAGAGGCGAATGCAAGGTGAAATCCATCCGCTGGAGTTGTTGTTTATATGAACCGCTGCCAAGCAAAATTATTTCTTCGAGTTTATTTTTGTGTGGGGAAAGACAACTACCTAAATAGTTATTACCACTGCCTCCAGTTGTAGAACAAGAACGGGGGAAGGAACAGGGGAGGTGGTGGTCTGTCGTGGGTCGAAGGGAAAAGGGAAAGGAGGGGTATATTGGATGATGGGTTTAGTGCTGTGGAAAGTTAATATCTTAAAACAATACACAGCACAACCAGACGATGAGAATTTGGCAGCGGTGCAACTCCTCACTGTGGCTGATCTGGCTATTAACGGAGACAAGAGCTCTAGGGCCATTGTGCACTTGCTGAAACACTGGATTTGATTTCCTCTGATATTGTCTGTTTGTTGTTCAACTCCTGTCTCATAATGGACTGGTCTGGTGCCATGTGTCCTAGAGGGCTGGTAAAGAGGACTGGTCCCAGATGGACATACACCCTCTGGGAACCTCAGTCAAAGACCACCTCTGAAGAACAGAACTTGGTTTTGGCATGGAATGTGGAGGGAGGCTTGATGTAGAAATGAGTACACAGATTAATGCTAATACTTGATCCTATTAGTTCTATCAAGAAATGAATCCAAAGTGGGTATGTAGCTCATTAGCAGGCCGGAATTGGCTGGAATTCCAGAATTGGAATGTTCTACACCTTCTCCCTCTTACATATGCGTTTACGAAATATTAACACCTTTTATCAAATTTCTCCCCTCAAAACTCCACACATTGTGCCTGTCCACCAGCATGTCTCTTGACGTATGTCAGTTGGACTTCTCAGTCACATTGCCCTGAATGTGATATTTGATTTTCCATGACCGGTTCCCTCACATTGTGTAAACAAATAAACAGAGAAGCTCCAGGATGGCTCGAGCAGGAGTGTGAGAATGGAGAGGCCTGACCTGTTTCTTAGAGACCCAATGGTTACAAATGTTTGGTTGTACAAACCCAGTCTCTCTGTGTTTGCTGAAAATGAAAGCGGATGAGACTGCACATAAAAAACATTGAAACTTCAGTTACTCTATCTACACACTGTAAGCAACACAAGATTGTTACTATGCATTGAGAGATTATCTCCAATAAAGATCTGGGTTTTTTCTACCTTTGCCGATCTATACAAAAAAGCAATTCATACTACAAACACATTTCAATGACTTTTCCTGACTCATGCTGAAAAACCGACATGCAATGTGCCCCTCTGGTTTCTGAGCCAATAAAAATGATCTTAAAAAGGATCTTTTAAATTGCGTCATTAAACTGTAAGAAAAAAAGTGTATAAAATGCTACACCAGAAATATTAAACCATGCTCATGTCGCTCTTTCTTGTAGAAGACAAAAGGAGTTATTGATCCAAGTCAAGACTGAGTACGCAAGTAAATGCATGACTGGCTGCACCCGGTTTTGTATCTTTGTATCGTCTTTATCTGTCCTCTTTGTTTCTGTCTGTCTCTGTCATTCTGCTGTAACGCTACACTAAATGCCACATACAATAGCTTTGGACAATCTAGCTTTGAGCCAGCTGTATTACACTCACTTTGGGACTCAGAAGTCATTTCTGTTCGAGACTCATTACAAAGAACGACAGCCATCTTATCAGAGAAACAGGACATGCCCCAGGGCATAAATCATTATACAACCACACACATCCCCAGCCTCCTTCCGAATGTAGCACATAACTGTTCGTACACTACAACTGGTGATACTTCAGAATAAAGTCTGAAAATACACATGTAGGATCCTTTTAATTAACAGACAAAAATATCTTTTGTAAAGCACACAGCAGTGTTTTTTGTGACATTGCATAAATGATTACAAATGATTTTTGGCTGAAGTGTTTCTTTAAGCAGTCTAATGTCCCTCATTATTAAATCTGATACTACCTCTATTTATATAGATTCATTTAAATTGAGTATTTGTCCAGTGAAAAAAGATCTATTATGCTAACGTTCAGATGACATTTGTTTTCACTTATTATTAAGGCTAATGTTTGGCAAAGTAGAGCTCTAAGAGATTTGTGATTGCACTTTTGTAGGGTTTATGAGATAATCAACAACACAACACATTTATCAAGCAGACACAAGAGAGAAGTGGACTGGAGGGCTGGCATTTATCTTGCTCAATTACTTCCAAGGAATAGAGGGCTATTTTTGTGAAATGTATTTATCCTGCTCCCTCAAACCAACCCTACACCACTACTACAGAACATGAATAAATGAATAATACCAGGAGAAAACAATACACCCCTGCCTTGAAGAATCTCAAATATGTTACTAGACACATTTTAGAGGTGCTTGGTGGGATTTAGGGATTTGAAGTCTTTAAACCAGAGCTATTTAATTGTGTTCCTGGAGTGCCATGACCTGCAGAGTTCAGTTCCAACAATAATTATCAGAATTAACTAATCAATAGGTGTGTTCCATTTAACCATAAGTGCCTTGCAAAGTAGGTTTCACAGGGTATTCTACCAACTTAAGTGAGATTTCAATCTGAAGGGAGCGTACATGTTCAGTGTGAAGGGCAGAGCAAACAGCAAAGGGAATAAGGGTACATCAATACATCATGATATCAAACCCTAACCTCCTCTAATATGCATCATTCAAGTGTTATCTGTGTTTGATGATGTTGCAGGGTGTTCTGCATAAATGCATTTATTAGGTGAAGAATATAGATATCACATTCTCAGGGAGCAGCGAGCACTGGGTGGGACCCTGTCAGTTGGAAGGCAGCTAAGGCCTTCAGCATTATTTGATTATTACAAACAGGCATGTTTGATTAGGGTTATGCTGTGTTCCATTTGTATTCTGAAGTTGGAAATTCCGAGTTCCCAGTAGGAACTTTTAAATGGAACTCCATCCAAGTCGGAGTTCTGACTCAGAAGCTTGGAGGAATCGCAACAACTCCAACTTCAGAATCCAATATGGCTGCTCAGTGCATCAACAGAAGAGAAACAGTAGTAATATATTGTTTGACTGTGCCTCAATAAACTCAGTTGTGCACTCAGCACTATTTGTGAACGTGATAGTGGCGTTATCTGTGCAAAATACTGCTTTTTATGTACTTTTAATCAACTGGTATTGCCAACAATGGGCTTGTCCATCTTGGTTTTCTGATTTCTCTACTGGAATACGGTCCACTTGGCTGCGACGTGATTCCCAGCTCTGACTTACGAGGTAAATGGAATGCAGCATTAGAACTAAGCACTGTGGCACTCCAGGAACCAAATTGAGTAACCCTACCTTTTATTAAGTCAGCGGTGTCCAATCCAGGTTCTGTGATCAGACAATAACATTTAACCTAGTGGACCATAAAAAGTGTGAAATACTACCATGCACCTACACTGAACAAGGGATACAGGCCATATCAAAAGTTAAAATATCAGATACATCTAAGAATGGGCCCTGTTGACTAGTGCTCGTGAGTATCAGTGAAAAAAATAACAGGACACCCTGGCATTTTAAAAGGGACTTTTGCATTGGTAAGGTATGCACAGCTCTGGCAATTTGTTTAGATTATGTGAATAACTGGTTTATTATTATTCTTGAATACAGACTGAATGCACAGACACTAGAAGCATCTTTAAGGCCTGATTAACAATCTGAGAATCTCCAACTGACTGGGCAACCTTGGTTGAGGGATCCCAGGCTAATCCTCCCGGATTTGGGTGATTTTCCCATACCAGATGAGAAGCAGATGTCTCCGTCTCTCCCTCCCTCCATATACTTCTTTATCTCACTCCCAGTTAACTTCCCTCACTTTGTCAATTGTCAGCTTGTGTTGACGTCAAAGCATGTCCCTCTCTCTTTTGGTTTCTGGCTGTCCTTTACCCTTTTTCCTTCATTCACCCCTACGCATTTCCTTTCAATTCCCTTCTTCCCTGCATCTGACTGCCTCTCTCACTATCTCGGTCTATCTCAGCCTCTCAGGCCCCCTCCTGAAACAAGTCCCTCAGCCTCCTCATTCCCTGGGGTACATCGAAAGAACACAAGCACCATGAGAAGGCCCAAAGTCCCCAGAAACCTTGTCACATGACCAGAGCACCCGCCTTTCTGTGGGAGGCACGCAGCGCTGATGGTAAGGTGGAACTGCAAACTTCGTGGACTGCATCCAACAGCTCCTGTACTTTCTCATGGAGCAACAAAAAACAAGGCAATTCGGTGAAATGGTCTGTTTTTGACAATTCCCTGTTGAATATACTCTGGCAGACTCTAGGTTAAAAAAATATATATCTCTGTGTTTAACCCTAGTCAATTATGTTTCTGTAACTATTGTTTTTGTTGGAGGTGAACTGTGACATTCCTAAAACAGGGGATTTGAAAATGTATTTCGGGAGATCTGGTAAGTAGTGTAGTGTGTGGACTCTACCTTCTAATGGCCTCTTGAACCCTCCAGTGCTCCAAATATCACCACCTCTTCAAGCACCTACTTTTCAACACTACCTCCAATTCTGTATGGACTCTTGTGGACAGTAGCTCTGTGGCTCCTTTTGTTGAGGTCTTTGGGCTAATACTCTTGGCAATGACCTCAGTATAAACATATCTGTGGGTTTGCTCTTTCTGAGTGGTCACAGGGCTGCTGGACAAGCTGTCTGTAAACAAGGGGCTGGTAGAGGGAACAGGAGCTCCCCATGGAGTACTATAACAAATATGGCGGGAAGTTTTCTGTTTGTGTATGTTTGTGTATAAAGGGATGAGATATCAGTCACAACTGGGAAGCATTATATGGGTGTTTTGTGCTACATCTGTAGTACTTTTGAAAAGAAAAATGTTACTTGATAAGATAATCACATTTTCATGATTGAGGGGGAAAATGTAATACAGCCATTTTGAAATAAATGAAAACCAATGGAGGTTTACCTCTAATTTGAATAATGTGGAAGTAACATGCCAAGTATCATATTCTTGTAGATGCCACTTGGTTTCATATTTTGTTACCCATATTATGACATTCACACATTTTTAAAATCAGTTACCCAAATATGTTTTTGCAAGTATGGGAAAATAAACCAGATCCATAAAGCTTCCAGATAATAATAGAGATGTACTTTAGAATGACTTGAACAAACAAACTGCCTAGCTTTGATTCTGTTTGCTAATGTTCTAATCCCACGAGTTCACACAGTGGCAAAGATTCGATGATACAGGGCAAACCAGAGGATATTTCAGTTGGACGTTGAAACCACATCACTCCCTTACAATGAGCTGGGGGACTGGGATCCTAAACCAGGAGAACTTGGATGCATTGGGAAATTTCTTGGCAAAACATCTGGTTCGCATCTGCGTCATAAGGAGCAAGAGAGCATGGAATTGTTCCATGGTATAAGTGCAGTCCGAACAGGTTCACCTACCTTTTCGATAACACTATTCACTTGGAATTAAAGTTTTGGGAAAGGTCATTCAGAAGGTCAGGTACTCCTCCCTTACACACACAGTTCTCCTAAAAGCAATATTTGGTGTAGTAATCTTAAGTAGAATATCACCAGATCTCTAATAATGGTTTTAGCTAAACTGCACTTTAATGAAGCAGGATGCATTGGCAAAGATAAAGGGTGAATATAGTGTTCTGACATCACATCAACCTTAACCCCTATTACCTGTTTTTTGACTGGCTTAGGTGAAGGCACTTAAATGCTGGCCAAAGTAAACACTAAGCGCTACGCTTTTGAACCAGTATTACTGGTACTCTCTAAAAGGCAAAGTTCCTCTCTTAATAGTAAGATTGTCAGATATGGGAAGGAAAGGCTACATACAGTGAATGGCCCATCAGAGGGGACTGATGTGGAAAGCGCAGATCAGGGCACTTCCAAGGATGAGGGAAGCTCTTTGAGATAAAGTGAACTTCAGTGGCTGCCTGCACATTAATTCAAACAAAACCATAAATTGTTCCTACTACTTTGTAGACTTGTGCAATTTTCAGTCATTCCCAGCTCTGCAAGGAAAATAAATGAGTTTATTTTTATCATAAATGTTTTCCGAGAAATTCCCATGTTGTAGAAAAAGTTTTAAAGTGAATAACTTCTGATCTAACGAACAGATAAGCTTAATTTTTTTTGGTAGCAAAACAACAAAGCTTTGTGCAGCAAAAATCACCACATATCTTGACCATCAGAGGTTAAGCCAGCCATAACATATTGAAAACAGCTAATCATTTCACAATTTAAGATAAGTGGGTTATGTATGTTTTATAGCAACAAGACATGCACAATTTGGCACTTAAATGTGTATGTGAATGTAAAGTGAGGAAAAGAAATAATGAACAGAGTGTGATACCAATCTGAGAATGATAACGGTTTACGTCAAACATGAGGCTCATGGGCATCTGTGATCTGTGGGCAAGCTGCTAAAACTTTATCATACGCAGTCTTCAATACAGAACAAACAAGGGCAGCATTTGTATTGGGATATTTTAGATTAGAGTAATTAGCTACAGTAGTTAGACAGGCTTGCTTGCTAAGACTTGCATCACTATTGTTACTGATAATAAACCCCTAGCCAAAGTACCAACTTGGGTATGTAACTAATTCATGAATGAAAGATATTGCAAAGCCATCCTACAGCTTTCATTCATGCGAGGGTGTTAAGATAGGCATATAAAAAAATCTTATTCATAGTTTTCAGTCTTATGTCTGATGCGGAGAAACGGAGGGTAAAACATCCATAGAACTGCAGCACAAGCCTGTCAATTTTCCATCCATTCCATCAGCTATGAATACTTAGATAATTTCTCAAAAAAAACTTGGGTACTTGCAATCCATAAACAGCAGCCGATGAAGAATTTTAATCAACAAGACATTTCAAAATGCTTAATGTGCCTTAGTGTACTATGAAAATTATATACTCAATATAATATACAGTATATTCAAATACACCTACATGCTACTAATGGGTTTAAAGAAGTACATCATCTAGTGTACTCATAGTGTACTGTGCTTTTCAGGGTTGTTATTTATACTACCTATACTACTGAAACGGTGTAGAATAGTGATGAAGTATGCAAAATCGGACACACTCAGCTTGAGAAATGAACAGCTATATTTACAGGCCGGAATATCATAAAAGAACATAAATTGGATTAGGATCTTTTGATTTTGGCAAGTAAGAATCTACCTAGCATTCATTCACAACAACTACTTAGAAACACCATAACGAACACAAACAGTAGCTTCACACTGGATACCACTCACAACACCTTCATGCAAACTGCAAAAATCTACAGTAGTTCACCATTAAAGGGGTAGTTCACCCAAAAATGAAAATTCTGTCGTTAATTACTCACTGCCATGTCATTCCAAAACTGTAAGACCTTCATTCATCTTCGGAACACATATTAATTATTTTTGATGAAATCTGAGAGCTTTCTGAGACAGCAACGCAACTGACATGTTCAAGACCCAGAAAGGTAGTAAGGACATCATTAAAATTGTCCATGTGACATCAGTGGTTCAATCATAATTTTATGAACCTACAAGAATACTTTTTGTTCGCAAAGAAAACAAAAATAATGACTTCATTCAACAATTATTCTCTTCCATATCAGTCTCTGTCACTATTCACAAGAGTACCACGATGCATGTCGTTACTACCTTTTTGGGCCTTGTACGTGGTAGCTTTGTTGCTGTTGGTTGCTGTCAGAAAGCTCTCTGATTTCATCAAAACTATCTTAATTTGTGTTCTGAAGATGATTGAAGGTCTTACGAATTTGGAATAATATGAGGGTGAGTAATTAATGACAGAATTTTCAATTTTGGGTGAACTTTCTCTTTATTATACTGTACCACAGGGTCAGAGTATGATTGTCGTTAATATCACTTAATCAGGGAAAAAGGGAATTTATCAGAGCTCACAGGCACTTTGATTTATTGTCAAACTTGCACACATATCACCCTCTGTTTTACTTCCACACCTGCAACCTGAATTAGCCAAGGTATTGTTTCTCACCAATTCAGTGGAGCACGTCACACCTGGCATGCACAGGCCTTCAACTGAACCAGAGCTTTACATCTCTGGAAGCACTGAATGTTGTTGATGTGGGTGCGAAGATGATGTATGTATGAGGAGATGAGCTGGTCATAACACACAACTACAAAGATGAATGTTCCCAGGGAGAGAGCCCTTACAACACCCCCCCTACCACCCCACCCAATATCTCATCTCATTTTCTCGTCATGCACATTTATGACCGTGGCTGTGCTTCCCAGCAGCCTGGTACTAGGACATCATTTGTGTCGTGACTGCCTGCATTTCCAGTGTAGAGATAACCCAATAAGTCCCAACAGGCTCACAATCCCCCTCCATGGCCCTCAAATCCAACTAAGCCATCTTTAGACATTAGTAGTGACAAATGGGAATGCCGTTGAAGTGCTGGCTGCAAGCTTGTGGAACTTTGCTCTTCCTTTGCTGTTATCTTTGTGGGATAAACAGTCGGGAGCTGGAGTGTGTGCAGGCACTCAAGGAAATGCCTCCTTAACAAGAACACCGATGTTTGTACATTGTCGCTCTCCCTTTACTCTCTCCCCCACTGAACCAGCTGCTTTTGCTATCCTCTGTCTCTTCACCACCTCCATTACTCTTCCAGTGCTCTTATTTTATACTCTATTCAATTCCACATTAAATTTTCTCTTGTTCTCTCACGCTTTATCCTTGCAAAGGATTAGAGTGATAAGGAGTGGCAATTACATTCTTGCAATCATTAGCTTGATTCTCCCAGCCTAAGGCTAAATTGTGCCCGTGTGGCGGATGTCAGCTGATCAGCAGCAGGAAATCAACTGCATGAGAAGAATAAAGTAGTTGCAGAAGCACAGTAGCTGTTTAACATGCAAACACATGAGAAATATGAGGTTGGTTTGGCCTGTTGAACGGACAAATCAGCAGATGTACAATGAACAGCTGGAAAATGTCTTGAACTGTTGCCATGGGAAATTCAGTTATATACAATGAGAAATGTCAAAAACATTGCTCAAGGGAGTTTAGCCTTGTATATGTGACATTAATAACATTTGTTTTGTTATGAAAATGCTGCTTATTCTATGAAATGCCTATAAAAAACTAACAAAAGTTCTAATCTTGCAAAAATAAAAAGATCGTAAATTCAGTGACATAGTCAGCATAAAATAAGACAAGACTTATATTTTTCTTTATTGCAGTAGTTCTCAACTAGAGGGCCCACTAGGGGGCCTCTGCAAATTTCCTGAGGAATTCAATAAGTTTTACAATTAGTTAAATTTAGTTATACTAACATAATCCTAACTGCAACATTAAAACAATAATAAAAATAAAGATTACAGCATTAATCTGACAGCATATGCTTAAGCGTTAATTTATTTTTATGACAACAGAAGTACCAGAAATAACCTACATACACATCAGATTAGAGGTTTTGGAAAGAAGGACATTGGATTAAAAAAGGTTGAGGATGAACCTAGTGGATGAAAACATTAACAACAGCCAAATATTCTACAGTTTTACACTGAAGTATGGACACAAACCATATCTAGGTCTATAGACTTGAGTAAACAACCACTGAGCAATCACCCAGCTGTCTTAAAAATCACCTAAAAAAACACATAGCAATGTGTTGTAACACTCAAAACACCATTGCAAAGGGGTAAAGAGCTGCAGGTAATTTGGTTGAATTGTTACCTAATCAGAATAAACCTCAATATCTGAGGTGAGGTCTGAAACATAAGCGTGTGAAATGAAGCTATTCTTCAAAGAAAAATGTTCACTTGACTGCTGGAGTTTTGTTTGCATGCAAACTTGTTTCTGGCTAAGCAAAGCAGAAATCAATCCAGACCGTTTATGGAAACTTCAAACAGCTCTTTTCATCTAACAGAGTTCAAGAACCACAGGACCAGAAGATGTTGACACTTCTCACTCTTATGAATACTTTAGATCTGTTTGGACCTTAAAGCCATGTTTACACTGCAGTCATCAAAGAATTTCAATTAGGGTTTGTGTCTTACTTGTGTCTTCACTTATGTGGGTTAGTTAGTTTTTAACTGTACCTTAGGCCATGTTCAAGTGGACTCAAGTGGATAACTTCAGACATCAACCAAACAAACCAAACTCTGACGTCAAACAGACTCGAGTTCTTACCAAAAGTGAAAAAAGTGCACATTTAAAGAGGCATCCACCAGAACTCAAACAGCTTGCTAACAAGTAACAACAATTGTGAATGACAGCTGACTTGGTCATGTTTGTCTTAGAAAAAAATAAATAAATAAAGTGATACATTGTCAAGTATGGTGACCCATACTCGAAATCAGTCCTCTGCATTTAACCCATCCAAGTGCATGCACACAGTAG
>JAUZSZ010000126.1:1411966-1426347 GCA_034780575.1 Labeobarbus marequensis
TGTGTGTGTGTGTGTGTGTGTGTGTGTGTGTGTGTGTGTGTGTGTGTGTGTGTGTGTGTGTGTGTGTGTGTGCATACATATAGGCTATATATAATTTGCATGCCGTGTCAATTCTACAGACGTTAAAGCAATACTGTTGTGCTCTCATGACGCGAATTCAGGGAAAAAAACAATTACATTAAAAATCAACATACAATAAATAAACAAATCTATTAAATTAAAGAGGCAACGAATAAAGTACAAAATCAGTACTTTAATTCCAAATTTGAATTATACAGTTGAGGACCAAGCTAACACCCCGGAGTCCTCTGTGACTGAATGGAAAACTTTCACAAAGAGTCCCCTCGGTAAAGGAGGGGTAGAGAGCGAACTGAGGACTTTACCGTCGGGTCCTGGAATAATTCTATTGTAAGGGCCCGACTTGAGTGACATCTCATAATTACACTATTTCACTTGGAGGCAAGGAGTCAGAATCGAATCTTTGAATTCTTCCATTATAATTGCGAGCAGTGGAACATTCAATTATCGTTCTTGACATTGCCAAATAATCTTTTCATTCACATCCTCACTATAAAAACCATTTAAAGAATGGTGCGAAATGATCAGAACATTTGTAAGAAACCTAAACCGTTTCCAAATGAATTTGGAACGAAATGAAGCTTACTATAATTATACTGTATGTACGAAATTTGCTCAATTGTTTATTATAATTTTTCATTTATTTTTATTTTATTTAACTTTTTTTTTTACACAGGCTGTCAAACAGCGAGATTAACGTAAAAAACGGAAATATGTATGCAGTTGTATAAAGCTGTGACAAGTTAGACAAATAAAATAAGAACAAAACGAAGAAAACAAGTACAGCCAACTTCAAGTTCAGTAACACTATTTAAAACACTCCGCGTAAAAATGGCTACATGAAATAATGTCGCCTGAAATTAGTCTGAATGACTACTGAATTGATACAACCTTGTAGGAAAAGTTTTTTTTAAGAATGTTATTTATTCATTCATTAATTCAAATATTACTTGAACTAGGCTATAATCTATTTTTGTAGAAAATTTATTTGAAGCAGCTCCAATTTCATACTAACTCTGAAACCTCAGTTAAGAGAAATTGACTGTTTATTTACATTAATGTTCTTCGTCTCTAATGATTAGAGAACGTTATTTTTCTCTCTGGACCACCAACGACTACGCTGCCCAGGTGTTTTTTCAAATAAATAAATAAAACAACTGATGATTTTGACTTCTAAAATGACATTGACCGGACCTAGAATCCAGCAGCCTATTTTGCTTGTCGCTTGTTAGTGTTGTTTGAAATGTAGGCACCGTCCAAGCCGGTCCAAGAACACAGGATGTTCTCAAAACAGCTTAGAATATATCTGAATCATCTTCTGTCTCTAGAACTAGGCCTATTGCCTCAAATAAAACCCGCTTGAAGTTAGGAGATTAAGATGTTGTTGGTCAAGTGAACTGACACCGACACACAGAGCACAAATAAAATTGTGAGAATATTAAATAATATACGAAATAATATTTCAACGAGATATACACAATTCAACAAATAAAGCACAATATCAATCACGTAAAATGTGCAATGTAAAATTGTAAATGCAAAAACAGCTTGGGAAAAGAGTGCAACCAGAGAAATATATTTTAGGCCTATTGATTAAGTAATCACTTAAGTTGTTAACAAAAAAATAAGAAAAATGGGCGAAATCTAAATAAAATAAATTCACTAAGTACATTTACATCGCTACAGAAATATATATTTTTTGTTCTAAAATGCTTGAACTCACATAAATCATACATTGTTTTTGGATCCCTATCATTATATCACATACAACGATATGGACGTCGTTTATCGTAATAAAACACATCCTAATTCTAATTGCCATTTTCATCCAACTGTCATGTCTGTACGCCTGAAGTGAGGAAATACTTGAGCTAAGTAGGTCAATTACGACAGTTACTGCCATTGTGGCGGACAGACGTGCCAGTTACAAGGACAGTTAATTGAATTTTGAGCTACAGTTACGCGAAACTTAACGCCATTGCCACCCACCCCAACACTCAGGGTGTCAATCACAAGTCGGAACACTACAGAAATAACTTATATAACAGGTAAAAACAGATGCATTGCTCTTTCTCGATTCCTGATATATCACTGTCAATAACTCGCCATCTTAGCAGATGCTCTGTAAATAGCCTACGTCATCATGTATGCAGTCATATTTCAGTGTGGCACCCGGCTTTCAACTGTACAACACAGCCTTTAAGAATATGAAATCCTTTAGCCTCTAGAGATGTACATACATTAAAATAATGCTGTGGGGAAAAGGCATGGATTATATTATTTGGACTAAGTATTATCGACATTAATGTAGTGTAACCTATAGAAAGTGAAATATGAACATAGTTTTCAACATTAGCCTAATAAATCGACAATTTATATTTCTGGGTTTTCTTAGCGTTGCATTTCACCAGGTGATGATTTAAGGCAGAGACTCTTGCAATGTTCAAGAGTTTGTCTCCCAACAAGAAAATAGCGTGAAAATGCTGCCAAACGTGGAAATGCACGTCAGTTTGTCGGGAAGCTGGAAAGTTATAGAACATTTCTGAATTGAATTAAAGAAATGATTATGGCTTTGGTAAGCCAGAGTTTCGGAAATATTGATGCTTAACTTCATAGAGATTAATGAAAGTGATGAAAGATAAATATATTTAATGGGATTTCCCGTGATGCTGATCATTTTAAGGGGCTTTGCAGCTATTATTTACCCAACAGTTGCACTCCTTTCAAACTTTACAGATGCACGCAGAACAGCATTACAACGACTTACATCAGCGGTGTAAGTGAATATACATAGGCTATAATTTATATATAGTCTCTCTCTCTCTCTCTCTCTCTCTCTCTCTCTCTCTCTCTATATATATATCGATAGAGACATTCGCACTTTCATAGCAAGATCATTTAAACTTGTCAGTGGAGGATGAAGGGACCAATGAGGAGGAAGAGATTACCATTGTTGATTTCATTTATTGAGACAAATAAATAAATAAACATGGTCGTATGTTTTCTTGCAAAATCGCTATTGAGAATATTGAGAATATTTTTTTTTTTATTCATTGCAATTAACTTATGCTTAAAAAAATAGGCCTATACTAGGCTGTTTTCTTTTATGTAAAATTACGCGTATCACGTGCCGCGCAGAGTGGGTCTAAATACGATTTTTACCTATATCTTTTTATTCTCCGACAGTGTACAGTGGCTTTGCAACCATAACAACTACAGCCTGTTATCTATTAAATGACACTTATTTTTCTATGATGAACGATAAACTGTAAATAAATAAATAAATAAAAATAATGAGAAATATTCGTCAATGCCTACAAGTAAAGGAGGCGTTCGTTAATTTACACACGTTTTGGTCCTTAGATAACGATAACGTGCCGTAGAACTAAGCGTGACAATTCTACTGAGCGCTTCGGAAACTCAGCCTATGTTTAAATGTGGACTAGTATATAGCCTATTTAAAATTTCTGTGCTGAAATATTTCTTCGGTCTCTCAATCCGAATAAATAGTCTATTAGGAGCCAAAGTTGTTTACAGCCTGGCTACAGCATGGTTCTAAACCAGTTTCGTCCGTGATGTTTGGAACGACTCACTGTTTATTTACCGATAAACAGGGCGTGAAGGAAGCCCACAACTCCTGCGCACATGCTACTGACTTTTAACAATGCTGTTACAGTCTGTTTCATATGTGTACAGGCATGCTCTGCCACACAGTAGGATGCTCCCAGGGGTTGTAACTTCGAATTTGGTGTTGTTTTAATAGTGCACAAGTCACTGAAAGATCAGACGCCTTGACGTTCACGAGCAAAACCAAGGGCCTCCGTTCCAGCAGAGCGCATCTTTCTTTTTTAATTACGGGCAACGCAGCCCTGAAGTAACATATGGGACGGGCAGACGCCGTTCTAATCCGCACCCCGCGTTGGTCGATGTTAGGCTAAACAATGGGCTCTCTTTAACCATTCACGAGCCAGAGGCTTCTTATGCGCACAGGTTGCCTTGGCGCTTGGGATAGCAAGAGACAGTCACAGTAGTTTACTGGTCTCTCGACCCTTCCAAACTTCCGTGTCTGTCACGCAAACCCGTGCGTCACTGGACACACAACGCACGACAGCTTACCAGGCCGAATAACTAGTTGCTTTACCACATCAAACAGCACTAATAATAACTACGGACATTATTAAATATTATTATTATGCATTGCATGTGCATAAAAGCTTGTTAATTAGCCAATAAAGTGAATTACTTGCTGTATTAACCATGCATTTAAGAAACAAAGCTTTCCCCAGATTTACCTTTCAGTTAAAGGCTATTTTAGATCGTTAAGATCTACCCTTAAATCACTTACTTTGATGAATAATAATGATGACGATAATCAGGCCATCAAGGCTAATCAGTGGAGCAGCGGGTTATCTATTCTGTCCTGCTCATCCAGTCTAAGCTCACTCGGTGCTTTTTACACTATTTATTTAAGTTTGTGACATCATCAGTGAATCTGATAATCTTGTCAAAGATTAAATTAAAAGGGTTTTGTGCCAGTAATAACAGATTTAGATGTTTTAAAAATGAAGTCTAAAGGGATTGGGTTAAGAGCACCAAAAAGCATGTGATTTTAATTTCTCTGACTGCTAGCATAAATCTGTGGATTTGTGGAGATCTGAAACTGATAATAGTACTAACAGCCTGACAAGTCTGGATGTCTGGTTATATACAGAACACATGCGTGCACACAGAACAGAACGGTTTTCTGGATTCCTTCCTTTTCCCTTTAAATTCCTCATTGGAATCCTTGATTCAAAATAATCATTTCCGATTTTCTGCTCAGAAGAAAAATTCAAAGGGTGAAAACGGCATACAGAAAGTGTGTTGAGCTACACTCTGAGCTCAGTGGCTAGAACCTCAGACATTGTCATTCTGAGCCTCGGCCTCCTGTATGGTCTTTGATCCTGGTATTAACTACCACCACAGCGCAAGTGAACAAGCGAGATTAAACCGAGCAATATTTGGTCATTTGGAATGGCAGAAGAGAAAGAACTAAAACTAAAATGTATAAGCTGATTATGAAGTCTCAACATATGCTGTGCTGAAACTCGGTGTCATAGCAGCGTCTACTGGTCAAGTTAATACCTATTTAGCTAATGCACACCCAAGGTCCGCATTCAGAGTCCATTTAGACCCCCATGAGACTAAAGTTGTGGATTACGTAGGATGGCACAGCTACCCAACATCTAGCCTATTTCCTCTTTTAGGCCTGTAGCCCATTAATGAAAAATCTCCTTAAAGGGACAAATGGAAATACTTTCACAGCGGATTATTTAGACTCTAATGGCAATGTTTTTAAATGTCCTATATGAACAGACAGCGTAAGAGCAAACTGATAATCCCAAATACGAACAGTCATTGCCAGAATTTGGTCAACAGGAATTTATGATTCATCTAAACTGGTGGAGGTGACATTCATAAATGTCTATATAGTTTATTTTATGCAGTGCATGTGGTTTACTAATGCCAACCTGATGTGCATTTGTCCTTTATGTTTAGTCTTTGTGCTTTATCTTGGCCAGAACTCGTCCTGGTGAGACACTTTGTAGAAAACCCTCTGGGGTCCATCATTAGCCCAATTAAGCAGGTGCACGGAGGAGGTCTTACCAATCATTTACACCTTTACAATGAGCCCTCGCTTGCTCTTAATCTCTCACAAATAAGGTGCACTTGTAAGAAAGAGTATTGGAGACCACTAATTAATTAGACAAAAACCACAAGATTATTGCTTTGAGACTCTCCTGGATGGACTGTGCTTGACGCTGAGCCTGCATATTAGTGGAAAAAGACAGGAGAAGGTAGTTAGGATTTGTTGTTCTATCAGTCCCTACAGGTCAATTCAGACAGCCTAAATTGCTTTTTATTCATTCAGCATTAGCTAATAAACTATATTCCAGCAAAGCATACTTATTCTTCATAATAACTGGTAACTTAACAGTGCTTAGGATCTGAAATAGGCCCTGTTCACACCGCAGCAGAACACAGTCCTGCATTTGAGTGCTTAAAGCGATAGTTCACCCTAAAATAAAAATGACTTAATGATTTACTCACCCTCGAGCCAGGTGTATATGATGACTTCTTTTTTCTGATGAACAACTCGGAGTTACATTAAAAATGTCCTGGCTCTTCCAAACTTTATAATGGCAGTGAATGAGGTTTAAGATTTTGAACTCAAATAAAAGTGCGTAAATCCATCATAAAAATTGCTCCACATGGCTCCAGGGGGTTAATATAGGCCTTCTGAAGCGAATTGATGCATTTTTGTAAGAAAAATATCCATTATTTAAAACTTTATAAACCATAATCTCTAGCTTCTGCTAAACGTCGTACACATGTTCATGAGAAAGTGGCGTTCCAGCAGATGACATAGAACGTAGGAAAACATGGTGATGAATGCGGAAGCGCAGTGGACAGAGCAAAAGAAGACACCAGTCAGGAATTAAGCCCGGAATGCACCAAATCGACGTCAACAAACTAGTCACAACGAAAGCAGGCTGTGTGGTCAGCTCACGTCGGCAGCGTCTGGAGCAAAGTTGCCCTGACACACCAAGAAGCCGCTCAACACCTGACGGCCAAGTAGCACATCCATTCTGCGCCTGCGTAAGAAGAAATGCCTTTCCGTACCAGCAGGTGGCAGTAGTCTTGTGCCCTGGTTCACCAGTTGAACAGCCAATCAGAATGATCAGATGGCCTGACTGACCGACAAGCTCCGATGGCGATTCAACATGTCGAATCGGCCGAAAAAAAAGCAGACGAGGACTAACTTCAGCTGACGGTGTGGAACACACTGAGAAAACTTAGTCGGCCGACGAACAAAAACTTCTCAATGGCCTACCGTCGGCTTGGTGTGTTCCGGGCTTTAGAAGTACAAAATGAGGATTTGTAAAGACAAATGTCAGTGGATTTCGATATAAGCCAAGAGGAGACTGGTTTTCCTTTGCTGTGAACAAAATTTACAAAATACATTGCCAATGACCTACAGCTAATGAGAGAGCAAGATACAGGGCAGCGGGAAGTTCGGGGAGTTGTCAGACAGAGTTGTCGGTGAATCAAAATCATGCAGTGTGAAGCCTCTTGTCGCTGATGCATCATGCAATGTGAACACAGCAGCAACTGAATGCTACCCCAGATAGTCATGCAGTGTGAAATCAACAGTGTTCAGATGACTTTGAAAATCATGCAATGTGAGCTCAGCATAACTGCGTTCCTTAGCAAAATCATTGTTAACTGGGTTGAATACATCCTATGATGTGTTAGGTGAGTGGGCGGTAAGTAAGTGGTATTTCACTGCTTTGGGATGCATTCAAAACTGATAGCATTTCCACTATAAATGCAATGTAGTTACATGAGTTTTTGACTTCGTCTATAAGTGATTTCAGGGATCCAATCACACTTTATTTCCTCTCACACAAGTGGAGAACTAGAAGATTCTGCACTGTGTTTTTGGAGAACACAGGCAAAATGAGGTTTGAAAAACCTCTTCTCTGTATTTAGCACTGACCACTTGATCCATATGGCCAATGACATACAAAGTGGAAAGAGTCCAGTAGTGACTTGAATATAGACTGTGAAGGACGTGTCGTCAAAGAACTAGAGGCAATTGAAGCGGACTGTGTTGTCGACTGAGATTGCCTGTGTTCGCCAAAAACACAGTGCAGAAACTTCTAGTTCTCCGCCTGTGTGAGAGGAAATAAAGTTCCATACCAGAAGGTGGCAGTAGTCTGTATTCGTCATTCAAAAACTGGAATTGCAGATATAAATCCAGTCATTCCAATAGGAATCCAGGCAACTGGGAATTTCGTGTGAGGGCAAAAAACGTCCTTTTTTCTGCGCTTTTACTGGGACAAGGACTACTTTCTTTAACTGTTACAACAGGTTAAACATTCAACATATTGCATAAATTTTACATTCTACCAATGATAAAACTGTGCTAGATGATGAGTTTTGTGAGGGAAGGGCACTGAGAGGGAGCATTTGAACTCCTGTGAACTCCTTTATAAAGGGGATTATTACTCTATAGTGATTTTCAAGTTGAAAATTGTTTAGTATAACACAAAACAGTGACTGTAAAACATGTATTTTAGGTATGGGAGTGGCATATTTTTAGCTTTGATATTTGGTATACTGGTGACATTGGGCTAATTTAGGTACACAGACCTGGCAATCCTGCTGACTATTTCTATAGTTTCTTTTCTTCTTCTTCTTCCATCATCTTCCAGGTCCCTTTCCTAAGCAGGGTAATTAGTCCTCCAAGGGCTCCTAATTGTTTGAGGATAAAGAGGTGATTTGCGCTTGGGAATACTTCATTATCCTAATCAAAGGAAGGAGAAATCGGAGCACTTGATCGTGCTTGTGAGCGCTCAGTAACTGCTCTTTGAGAGCGGCTGCACCATTGACCTTAGTGCCACTCAGCTTTGCTTCAGGTACTACTACCCATTGTTTCCATTAGTGAATCAATAGTTCAGATTCATTAGTTTATATAACAAGAAACTACGATTCAGCTAACTGTGTATATCATTCACCCAAATAAAGCAGTAGTTCACCCAAAAATGAAAATTGTCTCATTATTTACTCTTGTTCCAAACCTTTATGAGTTTCTTCTGTTGAGCACAAAAGAAGATATTTTGAAGAGTGTTGGTGGGAGGGGGAAACAAAACAGTTGCTGGTAGCCATTGACTTCCATTGTATTGATTTCTCTACTATGGAAGTCAATGGCTACTGGCAACTCTTTGGTTACTAACAATCTTCAAAATATCCTCCTTTGTGCTGAACAGAATAAAGAAACTCATACAGGTTTGGAACAAGTGGAAAAAGTAATGAGGGTGAGTAAATGATGACAGTATTTTCGTTTTCTAAAAGCCTGAAATAAAATAAAATCTTTTGTAAATGATATTGATCTAAAAAATATATCCTTTTTGGATAAAATATGTTGCCGCCAATAAATGGAGAAACAAAGACATTTGGAGTTATTTGTAACAGTTCATGAGCTGGTTTTCTTAATGAATGAAACTTGAAAAGAATGTAAATACTAACATTTCTTATAAATGGCTTCAGCTCCTCTTTATTGTGATATTTGTGACACCACAGTGGTTATGTATTATGTACTTGTGTGATGTAGGTACAAATCCCAGTGAGACCATCAGGTGTTTTTTGAAAGTTCAAATGCGTCAGTCATGAATAACCTGCTCTTGGTTACCTCAGCAGTTCCCATAGCAATAAGCTGCCCATGGGTTCTGGGTTAATCTGAAAGAAACAGCATGGTAAAGATACAGTACGTCTGATGACCTGATTGGGTCTCTTAGGCTGATGCTGGAATTATGTCATCAAAGAGTTGCTAAGTAACCAGGGTGATTGACAGCTTTAACTTCTCTCTGTTTTTGTCCATTTTTATATTTTTCCTCTACTTTGCGGTGTCTGTGCCCACCTGTTCAGTGCGCAGAGCGGCACAAAGCAAAGCACGTGCCACACCAGACACTCAGCCACTGTTTTTTTTGTCCCAGTCAGACAAAAGGGCTATTTAGGCTGGGACACAAAACCAAGGGCAGAATGTAGAGCTTGAGGGGTGGGGGTAAGGGCATTATGGAGCAAATCTGCTGGGGTGAGTGAGCTGTGTGTATTAGGAGCAGCTGTTTGTGCTTGTTTATATGTGGCTTATAAGTCTGTGTTTTCTAAGGTTTCTTTGAGCTACATCAAACATCAAATGGAATTCCATATACATGTTCAGATTAGGAAATTAGATGTTTTTGTGAATACTTTCAACTCAACCCATATGCCCTTTAAGACATTACTGCATAAGCATTTGTTAAAATAGTGTGTAGTTTCTTTGTTACAAGCTTAGAAAATACACTGATGAGAAAAAAAAACAGCAGGTAAAAAGCAAGGTCCAGTGTAAATATACACAAACTGGGTTGACTACACCATTGTACTCACAATAGCGTTTTTATTGACTTCTCACCCCCATGGGATGAGCAGCTGAGGATCATGGGGGTCAAACTGGAGTCCCAATGGAGGGCAGTGCTTTTAACCTCTTACAACACTTTGTTATGGCACCTCACGTCGTAGGCTGGGGTTATGTATGATGTCTATATAAAACCGATACTTGATACTGATTTTTTTTTTTCATCATCCTGAGAGAACTTTTAAAAATGTATTTTTATAGATGGTTGCTGAATGAAATGAATAATCAGAAGCAAATAAAGACAAATAAATCTGGTTTGCTTGAAAACATTAACAGTACTTATCATATATACTTCTATTAATACAAATGCCACATTTTATCCAAATTCTGTGATATAATTGATTTCTAATTTAATGACGAGAACAGAGATGTGAAAAAGACATTCTGAGCTCACGTTATGACGCATTGTCTAGACTTTACTGCATCACGACTTTCCGCATTAGTGAGAGTTGTTTTTGTTTATTGTTTCCTTTGTCGTGGCTTCCGCGTCGAGACTGTGACCCTTCTGTTTGCCAGCAGTCGTTTGGCCTAGATTCTAACAAACAACGCATCTATTTATTCTCTTTTCTAGCTGTCATTTTCATGTTAGTAAAGAAGCATATATGGAACAGTGGCAATAAGGCTATTGTTGGGACTGCAGTTTGGTTATTGGTGGAAAACACAAACAACATTATTCAATGGAAAATATATACTAATTCCCAGCTTTAAAAAGTCAGTCACAAAAGTAGTTTGCTCTATTAATATGTGCTAAAAGTACGTGTTAATAGCACATAGCACATAGAAACTTCATTTGAATTATCTGAAAGAGAGGAATACACGTTAAATAAGCAATACATTGACTAAAACAGCCTTAAACATCAAAATGTGTTGAACATAAAATAGTTTTTTGACCATAACATATATCACAGTTAGTTTGAGTGAACTGTTGAGCTGTTAGGAGAATGAAACATAAAGCCTCCATAGTTTCATTATGAGCTTCTAATTAGTAGTTTAGAGGGTGGGGTGGGTGTGTTTGTTTGTGAGACAGTTGTAGAGCTTTAAAGAAGCTTAGTTTCTCAAAGTCTCTAGTGAGAAAGGAAAGAACCTGTTATTCGCAAAAAGCTAATTTATTTGGAATCCATATTATAATTAAATGGTGAAAGAATGGATTCATTTTATATGTTCCAAGTCCATTTTCTTCTTACATAAATGCTGAAGGAACAAAAGAACCACTATATTAATTCTCATATCATGTCCACTACAGTGGCATATCCATAAAAAACATTTTATTTTACATTCAGGGTGTGATGTTATAACCAAAGCACCACGAGAGACTATCTTATAATTTTATATGACAGTCCGTTTTTATTTATTTATTTATTTATTTATTTATGAATGACAACATACATTCTCCAATAATCTCAGGTCTCTTTGGATAAAAGTGTTTTGTACATTAATACAATTAAATGTAGTACAACTATACATAGCTCAACAGATGTGCAGCTTACATGTCCAAAAGTTGCTGCTGTTAATGTTTTGGAAGAAATACAGTCAAAACTAATATTATAAAATATTATTACAATTTAAAATAACTGTAATACACACACACACACACACACATTTATATATAATGTATTTATATATGTAATGTATGTTAAAGCTGAATTTTGATTTTTTTTTCTTTTATAAAAAAAGGTTTTTTTTGTAAGTCTTGACTGACACTTTTGATCAGTTTATTGCATCCTTGCTGAATAAAAGTATTTATTAAAGTCTTACTGACCCGAAACTATTTCATAAATATTTAACTATATCACCCCTATGTTGTCTGTTTTGTTTTTCCATCTGTGAAAATGTCATTGGGTTCCTCTGTATCTCCAAGTATAGGCTTTTTTTTTTAGAGCGTTTGCTCTTGTTTTATGGAACATGGGACTATTAATTATTCCATAATGCTCAGCAGGTGTTTATGTGTACAGGCACACTTCCCGCACATGACCAGCATCAAAAGAGCGTGTGCATGTGTGTTTGGAGAGGTTATGCAGGGCGTTGGACCCCAGATGGGTTAATGGGAAGCTTAGCATCAAGATTACAATGCAACAGTGTCAGCTTCAGATCTGCCAATGATTGCCCCCAAGCCCACGCGCTGGACAACACGTTCAATACGACCCGCCGGGGGACTGAGGGAGGGGTCAGAGGACAAGAGCAAAAAGCATAATATTAAAGACTACATGTTGTTCTTCAAATATAATACAACAGGCTGACTGCCCCAAACTGTCACAGGCACTTGCTGCATCTTTATCCCATTCAGTTGGTTATTATATCATCCAGCTGGTAAATAAATAATACATACGTATTATAAACTCATCTGCTGTCCTTTTTAGTTTACATTTACACACACGCACGCGTACACCCCCCATCCCCCCCCCTTACCCCTTACCCCTTACCCCTTACCCCTTACCCCAAACACAGGGTCTGTCCATCACAGGCCAAGCTGTTGCTGGAGGAGATTGGATGGTTAAGGGCAGAGACAACAGCCCCACTAATTAAATTCTGCCAGGTTAATCCCTCTGTGTCCCCGCTACTCACTCTCCATCCCACACCAGGGGGAGGAGAGAGACGGATGACAAACAATCAACATTCATCATTAACAATGGCAAAAAAAAAAAACAGTAAACCATAAGAAACAAAGAAAAATACAGTGGGTGAAATTAAGTAAACAATGGGCCATTGGGTTGAGATACCATTGTTATGAAAACAGAACACAAAAAACAAACTCGAGACAGATGATAAAAAACAACAACATACACCTGCTGCTCTAAACAAGTCTACTATTGTTTTAAGCGTTAACAGTAGAGACATACGCAGATGGCAGTTCTTCCTTTTTAGTATGAATGGCCTCATGATGACCTGAATTCGGTATTGAGGTTTATATTTATTCCTTTTTAAATTATTATTATTGTTCTTTTTAATGAAATGCTTTGAATGAAATTTGATTTTACTCACCATAAATGCTGATAATTAAATGTCATTTTTTTAAACATCACAGTCCTGACACACCATGAAAGGCACTAAAGACCTCCTCATAATCAAAAACACTAACATTTCACCTCCAGCACAGCCGGTGGTCTGAGACCCTCCACCCGGCCCAGAGAGAGTGAGGCTGTCAGTCTGTCATTCTCCCAGCATGCACTGCTAATGAACTCACAGAGGTTCATTGCCCTCCTTGCCATCAAGACCGCCCAGACAGTGAGGAATGGTGTTTTGATGACCTCTTTGACCTTTTACACAATATCTACATGACCTCCTGTCTTTATTACATGGCCTACAGCAAGACTTATCAGTCCACTGGAGTGGGACGTTTTAACAGTGCCTAAAATGGGTAAAATGATGGTAGTATTTGTGTAGCTTAACTTGAACTAACAGCACCAAAGCTCTGGGTTTGATGGAACATGTTGATAAAACGTATAGCTTGAAAGCACAGTGAGCCGCTTAATAAAATGCTAAAAGGAAAAAATAAATTTCCTTTCTGGTTAGGGCTCCAAAGTACCAACTATTTTATGTGTAAATGTAATTTTTTATTATTTATATAAGATTAACCTATTTTCACACCTTCAAATTTTTTGATTCATCTGAATCAAGTGTAATACAAAAGCAAAACTGTAAAATAAATAAAAATAAACAATTAACAGGAAAGCACTGCTACAGTGGACTGCTTATTAACAATTAGTAAGGTAGCTGTGGTATGGAGTATGATTAAAGGATCTAAAATATGGTCATGCACAATGAGGCATTCATTCGTGCTTTATAAATACTAATAAACAGGCAATATGCTAGTAACATGCATGCTAATAAGCAACTAATTAATAGTGAGAATTGGTCCCTAAACTAAAGTGTAATCAAAAACACAAGCTACAACACAAAGGAAAGGAGCCACAACAAATACACTGTGGATTATTGGAGTATGTTTCACAAGAAAATACTATTTTAGTATTTCTACTTCAGAATTTTATATTTAATTCAATATTTTACAGGATCTTTTGTGAAATTTCCTAACAATTTCTGAGGAAAAACTCTTTCTACACCATTTTTTGTAGATAAATCGATCAAGACATCAAATGAGAAACTAAACAGATAAACTAAATTAACTAAATAAATGAACTGAAAAATTGATCAAGCAATCAATTACGAACATCGATAAATATATGAAGAAATATGCAATTTGATAATCAAAAATAATCCATAGAAAACAGAAAAATAGTCAAGTCAAGTCAAGTCACCTTTATTTATATAGCGCTTTTAACAATACAGATTGTGTCAAAGCACTTAACAA
>JAUZSZ010000126.1:1439597-1449979 GCA_034780575.1 Labeobarbus marequensis
ACAGCATTACAGCACATCGTATTATCCCGCTCAACTCTCTTCATTAGCACAATTGGATCCTGGGATTTCCATTTGTAAATGGGGAGCTTTTTAGATTAGCCGGTGTCTGCCCATTATAAAACATTTTCCCAGTGTTCCCCCAATACTGCGATTAGCTCCTGTCTGTCAGGGTGGAAATGTAAACTTTTCAAAATGTGATTCTTCTGTTTAAGCCTTTCACAAATATTTTCCACAAGAAATCATGAAAAAGTGTCAACCAAGCAATCCCTGATTAAATGTTTGTTGCAATTTGAATTGTAAACCAATGAAACTACAGTACGCAGTAAAGTTAATCCACTGATTGACCATCAACAAGGCTGTAATGAACAAGCTCGACTTGGTATTTTATTAAAACGTGCTGTTTGGATCCAAAGACGATTTGATATTCTGAGAGGTTATAGGAATAATTCACCCCAAAATTAAAATTCTTCTGAAACTGGTCATTTTCACCACTCAACACTGTAATTTTCAAATGTCACTCGCATTTCTGCATATTCAAACTACCACTTGTTATTCACAGAAATTGCAGTCTGTCCATTTCATATGGCTTGAGACTTACAGCGCTCATTTGTACTGTTATTAGAAGGAGTGAAAGCACCAAATCCAAGTTGTGTCATGCTGCTCTTTTGGGAATTTTGGGTGAACTAACCCTTCCACATCCAATAATTTGGTAAGAGCTATAAAGGTGCTACAACATGACTTATGAATAGAAACAATGTAAATGCATTATAGACCAGTAAATTAAAGAAAACATACTTGATATTGCAGCTACGTGTGAATATTGTTTCTCTCAGTGGATGGTGGCTGTGCCTCTTCCTCAGGCATGCATTCACAGCCACAGATGCAAGGGGATGCAAGCACATTGAGGCAGCAAATTATGAAAATGTGGCTCTGTGTCCTTAATGGTGTCGCACTCCTTTAATGTGGCACAAAATTAGAACCGGAGGGAGAAGGAAGACAGGTCCGTTTAATTGGAAACACTGCTCTGGGCACATACACAAACACACATCCACTCACTTAGAGCAACTCATCACATGAAAGGTAAGATATAATCTCACCCTATCTGAGGGTTTCTTCTGTACAATGAGACGTCCTTTGTCAGAGCCTGTGGGCATTCATAAAGGTGCTTAATTTGTGAGTTTACCTCGCCATTATTTAAATAGATCTTCACAAGTATCAGAAAATGAGGCTATTCCATGTTGGTAAGCTGCAAAGCTAAAGGATCTTTTATGAAACGGCTGTTGGTCATAGTGTCTTTAGTCTCTTTTGATATTCCAAAAGGATCACAGTGAGGCCTGTTGCCCAGTTGAACAAATGATTGAATGTAGACATATATTATATATAGGCTGTAATTAAAAAGCATGTCACCATGTTTTGGCAGCTCTAGTCTTGTTACTGAGGTCCAAAGAAGGTCCCCTATAGTATAGTACAGTTCTCTATGATACTGTTCAACCCTACTCTTTTGAGGGCCACTGTCCTGGGGACCACTGTCCCCAACCCTAATCAAATACACCTGATCAATAATCTTCAGGATTATTATAAAACATGGGTGTCCAAACCTGTTCCTGGAGGACCACTGTCCTTGCAGAGTTTAGCTCCAACCCACTTACACACACCTGAACCAGCTAAGCAAGGTATTCAGACTCACTAGAAACTTCCAGGCGAGGAAGTTCCAGGCAAATCTTTGTGCATGTATGCATGTTTTATAAATAAGGCCCCAGGGGCTGGTTGCACCAGCTAGATGTTAAAAAAAAAAAAAGATAGGTGTAAGCCCTACGCTGGGCTTTGCAATGTCCAGCTTTACGATAAATATTTACACCAGTTGCACCAACTAAAACTATGACCAGGTGCAACTACGCCCAGTGTAGACGATGTCTATAGTCTCCATGCCAACACATTCTTCCCACAGAACTGAGACATCATTCATGCTGCAATGGCTACAACTACTAATAACAAAGAACTGAAGCTGATACTTTATTTCTGATTAAAAGTTACAAAGCACAAAACTTATTGTGATTATTGGATGGCATGTGCGATACAAATAATGAATGGACTTAAATATGTGAAATATTTCCAAGCATTTATACTGTCCCTCCAAAGCAAGATGACGAATGGTACAGTTTCTTTTAATAATACCAGATCAAATGTAATATTTTACCGTAATATTTTATAACTACATACAGAAATATATTTTGTTAGGTCAATTACTGTCAGCAGTATGTTATAACCTACACTGAGCTTTGTGATTGATATTGTATATCCTGCATGAAAAGACCATAAACATCACAATTCACGTCTGCATTAGTAATTATTTCACACACATGAATTCTAAAAACTAATAATGTTCGAGCAAATCATGACTTTTCACTTTACACCTACACTTGGCTAACTGTAAGATTTAATCTCAGACATAGCACTATGTCTAGATGGTGCATTTTATGTCCAGACTAGTCTTACAACTGGATGTTAAAGTTACGGGACTTCTCTAAACTTTCAGAGCTGGTAGGAGCAACTTAGGGTGGAGAGAGAAAGCATAAAAATTAATGAATGAGTCAACACAAGACATACCTTGGTTTTGTTCTCTATACACTATGCAAATTTAATGAAAATGCAAAGGTGTTTTGGGAGTTAAATTGGTTGAATGGAAGTGATCAAACTCTGAATTGGATTAAAAGTTCAGGTGGCCTCAAACATTCAACCACATTCACACACACATCACCTCCATTTAAATCATCAAAAGGACCCAACCTACTGTCCAGAAACACTCCAGCCAGTGGATTTCATCCATCTATTCACTAAATAGCTCCATGGCCTCATTCTTATCAGGGCTTCCCAAAGACACTAGGACCACCACAGACATGAGCCGCTCAGTGTCACCCCCAGAACAGCAGCCAGAGTTTTCATCTCTTCACCCCTCAACCAGCTTCCAACAACCCACCTGAGGCAGTCAACCACAGCTATGTGGGTCCAGGGCCAGGGATTAAACAAAGGTTCAAGAATCAATCCAGAAAAATGGAGACAATCCCAGCCGCTGCCTAATCCCTCTCATATCTCCTTCCATTGTTCAGGGGTTTATTAAAGAGACGGATGAGGAGATGGAAAAGGCAGACTTTAGGAAGTGGGATGATGGTGAGATGGTGAGGCAGATGACATGTCTTGGGGGTTTAAGGGCTTGTTTGTGGATCAAAAACAGAAGGGTTACATTTGGGCACAGTGAGAAGATGAGGGCCAGGCTGGATCTCTAACAGTGGTTTTCTTCTAAATAGATTCAGCACATATTCTGAGATCTTTGGTCATGTTACTTTAGGACAGGGATGTCCCATCCTACTCCAGAAAGGCCACTTCTTCCAACCCTAATCAAACACATCTAAACTAGCCAGTTAAGGCATTTTTAAAGGAAAGGACAGAATGTGACGTGTGGCCAAGTATCCCATACTCGGAATTTGTGCTCTGCATTTCACCCATCCAAGTGCACACACTCAGCTGTAAGTAGTGAACAAACAAACAAACACACACACACACACACACACACACCATGAACACAGTTGGGGGTTCGGTGCCTTGCTCAAGGGTCTCACCTCAGTCCTGTTATTGAAGGTGGAAGAGAGCGCTATAGATTCACTCCCCCCACATACATTCCTTGTCGGTACAGAGACTCGATTGGGTTACAAGTTGGACTCTCTAACCATTAGGCCACGACTGCCTCATTAGGTATTTAATGATATCTAGAAACTTCCAGAAGGTGTGGTAGAGCAAGTTGGAGCTAAACCCTGCAGGAAGGTGGCCCTCCAAGAGCAAAACTGGACAGCCCCAATACTCCTGATACCTTCCTATAAAAAAGGTGGCTGTTATGACACTGTCTGACTGAGAAGCAAGGCAGCTGACTTCGCTTTTTGGACACAGTCTCAGAAAGGCATGTTCTTCTGTCTAAAGAGAGAGCGATCTTCCACACTGAACAAGTTTCATTTTTTTGAGTCTGTAATGTGGCAAGCACATCATAGCCAATTTCACATATTGTATCTCCATCCCTTCCACCCTCCTCCGCGGTCCTCCATCCCTTCCTCCACTCTCTCAGCAGGAGGAAGTAGAGGAGATTGGCCCCGCAGCTAAAGCCCCCTTTTCAGGCCCGCCGCTGGCGAGGTCTATCGGCAAAGCACAGGGAGCGGAGGTGTCGCTTCTGCTATGGCATTTCGGACAGTATCTACTTCTCTCCGGGTGCGGAGGAGAAAGGAGAAACAGAGGGGGTATTATCAGAGAGGGATGAGAGCAGCGAAGGCATTTTTGTCTTTTTATTCCCCTCCTAAGCCTCAGGCTTTGCTCCCAATCCGATTGGTCGATACAGCCAGGGATGTAAATGAAATGCAAAGAGGAATAAGGCTGGCTTCCCATGCTATGAGTGTGTGTGTGCAACTGCACTGCTCTCTTTGGCTCTTTCTCAGGGTTTACCATTCATGGGCCTCTCTCTTACCTTCCCTCCTTTGTCTCCAAGTCCCTGTGCTGCGATTTCATTTCTGTCTTGTCAGTGTCCATTCGCCACTTTCTAGCACTTCCTGTCTAACTCTGTCCTATCGTGCCATGTACACCATCCTATGTACTTATTACTTCTCGCTTGCTTGTCTTTGCTCCCTCTCCCTGGCTGGGTTCTCAGCTCTTATCTGTTCAGGCACCCCACATTCCAGTGTTGCTGTGGCTCCCTGCCTGCATCCACGGTCACGGCGATTCCATGGGTTCACACAATCCCTCAGATGAGAGAGAGGCAAAAACAGGGACAGGGAGGGACTGAGAGAAAGCAGCTCAGTGGAAGATGAGATGAATGTACAAGAGAAAGGGGGACGTTATATGTTGTGATAAGGTGTAGCTGACATCCTGAACTCAGGTTGAAACCATTCTTCAACCAGCTGATTGCCGCAGCTCTTAGGACCCACATTTTACATTGATCATCCAGTGACCACAAAACACAAAATTGTTTATATTAACAAAAATTCTATCAGAATATATCATTTTATAATTGTTTAAAAATCAAACTGGCGGGCTCCCTATGAGTCAAGTCGCTTCTGTTGAAGACTCAAAGCTGTTTTGAGAGATAGACAAAGCAGAAAAAAGAGACAAGGAAAAGGATGCAGTATTTTCAAATCTGTCCCAGATTAATGGGTCATTCTTAATCTCTCATAGTTGTGCCCAAATTTACCCACCCCCCACCCCCCTCAATCTCAATCGGAGACCTTTGTGATCCAAAAGTGAGAGAGAGAGAGATGCATGACAGCAGGGGGCAAATGATAATTATTCAAAAAAGAGAGATGGGGAGAGGTGGAATGAGTGGTTCAGGACACCTTTGATCATCAACTCAACGCATATTAACATGTTGAAAGTGTGAAAATTTTATTACAAAAGAAACATACACAAGTTCAGAAAATTGGGTCCCTTTACCTTCACTCTGGAAATTCTCTTGAATCTTGGAGTCGTAGATGTTTGAGTTTAGCAAGTTGAGGAAATATAAATTAATTTGTCAATTTGTCATCTTGTTAATAAAATAATGTCTGTCAACTAAATGAACAGCTGATGTTACAGTGATGTGGTTATGGATCAGTAGCTCATATCCTACAATATAAAAGATCTCTGTATAAAACCATTTTAGCATTTTTAAGTCCAATTTACTTTGAGATTAATCTCTGTGTTGGTAAAATACACATTAAACATCAGTTACAGTCTTCAGTCACACATGCACTGTCTTTAAATTTTGTCTTCACAGGTTTCTTAATATTTACGACCCTCTTTCTTACCTTATTGTGATATCTGCACCTAGGTAGTGTCATAGGTGATTTCAGTGTTTTGAAGGCTCTCTGTGTTGTTTCAGACAATTTTTGTCACTTCCTGTCTCAAGCCTTCTGTCTGTCTATGAGTTTCAGGCGCTCTTTCTTGAGATGTGTGATGATGGAGCGGATGGCTTTGCTCTGGGGATCGGTGGGTTCTCTCTGAAGGTAGCGGCTGAAGTGGAAGATGCTGCGACTAAGGAGGGAATCTAGATCATGACCTCTGCCGCCTGATCGTAGCAGACAGTCTGCGGCAAGAGCCAGGTTCTTATCCCAGTTTGCTGGGTAGTCTACCTGGGCATCCGCTATCTGACAATACAGCTGTCAATAAAAAAAGACCACATAGCTTTAACTATTTGTGTAATAAAAGGCATAGGCATATACTTGAACAGACAATATTAACATTTAATAACTTTTAAAAGAGACTTTTTAAAACAGGTTTATAAAAGGTTTATAAAACACAACACAACATAAATGATAGAAGACATCAGCTGTGATGTTTTAAGGAACTGTATTCAGTCTACAAATAATTTCACATGACACATCATGCTGACAAACTAGATTTGCATTTCCTTAAGGAAATAGCAGAGCTCGCAAGGTGGCAAAAGAAAGTGTTAAAGGTTTTAGGTAAGCTTTGGTTTTAGGCTTTGATTCCGTGTATAATGTTGCATTAGAGCCGCTTTGCCGCTTTCAGGATGCTCACTGTGCGTCTTGTTTTTTTGTTGTTAAAAACACGAAAAAATTCACCATGCAAATTGCTGTTTCGGAAGTGAACATTCTGTAATAGTATGCCAATAAAATATTTTAGATTTTCAAACTTAAATTTCTTAAATAAAAAGTCAGAGCTTACAGTATCTAAACAAAGAGTATGTTTAAACAATTAATTACAAAAAAACTGTTAATAATAAAGTAAATGTATTTGTCTTTGAATCATGCATTCAAGAGATTCTTCTAAAAACACTGATTTATCCAGCAATGAAACAAGTAAATCTTGAGTGAGTCACTGAATCATGTGAAGTAGAACACAATAAAAATATTTATTGGAAGCTGCATTGCAAGCACAGTAATTCCAAAAAAGGCTAATATATGATGTCATTTCCTACTCACATTGTAAGAGAGCTCATAGAGACGGGCCTGCTGTTCCTTCTCCATGTTCTCAGCCAGGTCAAACAGGAAAAAAGCTGTCTTCATCCTAAAAAGTGATGGAATAAAAGCACCTAAGTATACATTTGTAGCTATATATGGAGGTTTGAGAGCCATAACCTGTGTATTACCTGGCCTGCCACATCTCCTCATTGGCAACTCTCTCCCAGGAGCCAGGGTGGAAGCTGACAGGGTGGGGAAAAAAACATAAAAACATTTTAGTGTCATTTAACTAGCTATGTGTAGTTAATCTAACTTTCATAACTGGGTACTTTTGAAAAATAACCAAGTTGATGGTATGCAAAGAAAAAAAAATCTTCTTATGTATATTTAGATGGCATCAAAGCAGTCTTATTGAGCACGGACTTGAAATACAAGTTTAAAACCAGCCAGTAATCCAGCGAATCGTATTCTGCATATCTTCAAACCATACAACAGCTGATCTTCAACCTCGCCTGTCTTTGGAAGCTCTCTCTGTGGTGAACGACCCATATATTTCTGCATTTCTTCCTTTCCACTACATCGCTCATAAACGTGCGGCCTCTCCTTCAAAGGAATATTTTAGCGTGTGACTTCCCCGCTAATATTTGGCTGGCAGGCAGGGATGGACACGCTTGTAGTGGGTGAGAGGAGAGTAATGTCACACCATTCAACCCCGATTAACTTGCTGAATACCAGCCGGCTGCAGAGAGCCTCAGTGCTGGAGACTAGAACTAATTTCACTTTATACACAGATATTGACACGCCGCAGTTTAGAAAGTCATTAGGGTGGGGTCAGCGGACTAATAACGACTTTGAAGATGGAAACGGAGACTGTCGGCACAGCATGAAGTCAGAGCAGTGTTTAAGTGCACTTTAATATCAGCAAGGATCAAAACACTTCAATGGGTTGCACGAGGTGTAAAATGGTGCTGGAGTGCACCTGGTAAGGATGCTCAGACCAGTGATGAACCTAAAGGTACATTGTCTAACATAATCTTAAACATTTATTTCATTTGGCACACCGATGGAGTTTGAGTTCCTTGTCACTGACCCCTCTTAGCTTGCTTAGTTGGGGACTTGGCAATATTGTCAACTTGATTGCACAGACACTACTAGAAGAGAACTGAACTAAGCTGGACATTGAAGTCACTGAATCAATGATGAACTGACTTTAACTGGAAAATTGATTGTTTATCATTGTCCTCTTTTTAGAGAATTGAATTTTGTTTGAAAAACAATTTTCTGTTTAACACTATAAAGCTGCTTTGGTACAATCTGTATTGTATAAAGTGTGACTTGACTTGACATTGGAGTTGAGAAAACCGATTCAAAGTGTTGAAATTAGTTTCTGATCAATTTCATTTCCTTTTTTCACAAAATCTAAGCATAGCTGAACCAAACTTGCCAGTTAGACAAAATATGTTTAACTGACCATTTTGCATTTGTAGGGTCCTAAACATCTTTGATTGCAATCTTTAATGACAGCTTAATCATAATTTTATTCTTTCTTTAATAACATAACATTTCTACTCAGATTAAATGGGTGGAGCACATACTTTAATGACTAACATAAGCACTTACAAACACCATAGAATTACACAGGTTTTATTTATTTATTTATAAAAATAATTTTTTTTGGAAATGGCAACGTGGTACCAAGGATTTCAGACAGGTACCATGGAAAGTACCATGGAAAGTACCATGAAATTCTTTGAGAACCATGGAACATCATGTGAATGCTGTAGTAAATGATTATAGTAATCATTTAACACCATGGTATAGTAGTAGTTATTTATTTGTATTGCCATGTCAGCATCTAAGGTTATCTTCATGGCAATAAGTTGGAATAATACAAAAAATAAAATAAAGCCAAATAAACACAAAAATACAGCAGATAAAATTATAAAAGATTTGATAAATTAGCACCATGGTATATATCACAGTACCATGAAAATTTCCATTGTGACTCTGATTAGATATCTACAAAACCTGGAATGCATTGATTCAGGTACATTTTGCTGCACTTTTAGGTGACACATCCACAAGGGGTGCTATAAATGATATAATTTTTTTCTCAATGTCATGTGGGTTTATTAAAATGCCTAGTGTCATGAAAAAAACATGTCTGTGGGTACATGTTTGCAAAATGATACTGCGCTGCTTCACGTTTCACTGCACTTCCAAAGTAAAATGTCCAGTGACTGGTGCAAAATAGCGTGTTCAATTTTCACCGAAACTAAACGTCCAGTCAGTGGTGCTAAAAGGTTAACACTCAATCGCATTTAAAAGAACGTACCCCCAAGACTAAACTCTATCTAGTGCTCTTTTGTGGAGTGTCGTGACTCAGAGCAATGCTGCACCAGGTGAACTATCAAGCAAGTATACTGCATCAGAAATGCTATACATATGGAGCTTTTTATGTGATGCAAACATCAAAATGTCTTTGTTTAGAAATCATGCACTATTGTAAAAGTGTTTCAAGGTGCAAGAAACTAGTCTTTATTTATCAATACTTTGGCCCTCTAATCATAATTTGTGTGAAAATAACAAATCTGTTTGCCTAATGTTCATTTCAGCTTGAAACATTGAAATTCTACATATTAACAAAAAGTTTTCAGAAAATATGTCACTCCTTAAGTAAACTACAAACATAAGTTATCGTGCTACCTGTCATGTGACTGGCTCCAGTTGTAAAGGTCAAGTGTTTTTTGGGCCCATTTTTCAGGGTCAAATGGGGTTTTGACAGGTACCAACTGCTCACAGACGCCCCAGGGCCAACGAGAGAAACTCCTCTCCCAGCTGGGGTCACCCTCAGTTAGGCCAATACATAAAAACACTGGCTTGCTGTAGACAAATCCAGAGCAAAGACTGAGCATCAGTGTACAGTTAAAAATTAATGTGCAAATCTTCATAATAACATTCATGATGTTTTACATTCAAATAGAAAACGAAGTTATGATTCCTATACATTTATTATTAAAAGGTACATAAACATTATAAAATGTAACATTACTTATGTTATAATGTTACTAACGAACATTATATATATATATATATATTATAAAGTGCTGCTTTAGATAGTTTTGGTTCTGTTCGTTACTGAACAACATATTTAGTAAAACTCCCCAAGTAAACCGAATAAAATTATTACATTTATACTTTCATTCTCTGCAAAATTCAGCAAGAAGAAACAAAAAATCTTTAAAGTAGAGTATTTTAGGGTAGAATTAAGTAAAAGCTTTTAAGCCTGTCTGTTATGTTAGAGCCATTACAGATTTTGAATCACAGGATACGCATGGCAGGAATTTAGAAACTGGCTCTCTTAACAAAACAAGCAGGTTGCTGATTCTTTTTTCTCAAGTATTTATTTCTTATTCTCTCTGTTCTGCTTCCCAGGGAAATGACTGT
>JAUZSZ010000126.1:1737487-1749912 GCA_034780575.1 Labeobarbus marequensis
TTCACTTAAATTAGAAGTTATTTTTTAAAGTCTAATAAATGTTAAAATTGATAGCGCTCATTTATACTGTAACGGTAATATAGTCAACATTACATATAGTCAATGGTTAAATATTAGGGGAAAAAATTATTTCATAGAGACATCAGTATTGGTATCAGTGAAACTCCCCTTCAGTCATAAAAAAGAGATGCCATTAAACAGATATTAAAAATATACTGTCTTCATGTTGTTTCTACATTAATTTGAAGATTGAATGTGAAATGATTGCAATATAAAAGTGTATTTAAAAACTTTAATGTGTGGTGGGATTAATCGTGATTAATTTCAGAAAAAATGTGCGATTAATTAGTTAATTTTTTAACCGATTAACAGCACTGTTCACAACATGAAGGTAGCCCTGCCTACCATGAGATCTCACCGGTCCAAAATATGTCCTCCACATAGTATATTAAACCTCAAATGTGTTGTGTGAGGCTGTGTTTGCGTAACTTTATTTTTGCTGCTGGTAACTTCCCATTTTGCCTGGTTTTGACACAATTCTGGCTAATTCTATGTCCTTTCTGAATATATTGCTCTTGACGTGTTGTTTCCTCTTATTTATAGAGAAGGCAGGGTGTGATGGTATGGAAGCTCACAGTAGGAAGTCCACAAGCCCCGAACAAGGATCAACATTGCGTGACCTTTTGACCTCCACAGCTGGGAAGTTACGTCTCGGGGCCACTGGAGGTGCCTTTGCACCAGTTTACAACTTGTTTGAACAGGTTAGATACATATATAGACTGGTAAATAAAAGAATACATGATGATAAATAAACTAGGTGCATGACTTGTAACAAACTCTATTCATGCTTCATTCTTTAGGTAGCCCAAAACACTCGTGTGCCTAACATCCTGGATGACATCATTGCTTCTGTAGTAGAAAATAAGATTCCCGCTACAAAGATGGCCAGGGTGGGGCTGAATCAGGATTCGCTGCCAGAAGGGGAGGTGGGGCAGCGGCCAGAGGGTGTGAAGCTTGATGAAAGCCCATTGGCTGATCCCCATGCCATTGTCCCTCACGATTGGCTAGGAAACCACCGGCTGCTTTGGCTCAAAGATCACCATCACCAAGGCAACCAAAGACTGTTCAAAGAGAACTGGACACAAGAGCAGGTTTGTATTGCTCACGCTAGTGGAGTATTAACTGTATCTCTCCAGAAACTGGGTGAAAAGGAAATTAACTCACAAGAGAAATTACAGTGAATTACAGTTTTACTTTCTATAAAAATTAGGATTGACAGGATGAAACCTTTTGGGATTTAATTTCCTAAAAAATGACTGATTTTGATTACATTGGAAAAGTTTTCCTCCGTATGAAAACATTTTATTTACAATTTAAAACCTTCATATTGTATGATTCTGAAGCTGTAGTTGGTGAAATATCTCTTTAGCCAGTGCTGGTGTCTGGATTGCACAAGAGTTTGAATGCTAATCTGTGGAAACCTGAGCACTTCAGCCGTGAGTTTTCCAGCCTTCATAGTGACCTCTACAACTGCAGAGATGGGAACATCACAAACTCCAAGGTCAAGGAGTTCTGGGATGGTTTTGAAGATGTGTCCAGTGAGTACTCATCATTCTATTCTAATTTGCTGAATATGATTTTGCTGTTTGACTCTACGGACTAAATGTTATTTGCATTCTTGTGTATGTGACCCACAGAGAGACCTAAATCTGCTGAAGGGGAGTCAGTGGTGTATAGACTGAAAGACTGGCCATCGGGGGAGGAGTTTTTGGCCCTCATGCCTGCCAGGTACTGCCGCCCTTGGAAACATTTGAAGCATGTTGTCTTTCAGACCTTGCTAGAATTTGCATAGAATACCACTTTGTATGTCTAATGCTACCTCAATTTGAATATACTTTCAGCACTATTTTAATAAACCTCTTCTCAAGCTTGGAACTCAGGCATGCCATAAAAGACAAGTACAAGAAGTTCTAGAAACAAAAACAGCATAGAGAATTCACTATAAACAAGTGCTCAAAACATTATTAAACCATCAAGTCATCTTAAACCACACAATTGTAAAATAAACAGAATTGTATTCATTTTTATATAATAAGTGTAATGGTATTTAGCTGATCTTGGTGTGTAATGAGCTTTCTATTCTTTTGAGACACTATTTTTTAGACAAAGGATTTTAATGATGTAATTCTTTCACCCACTTCAGATATCATGATGTGATGAAGTCTTTGCCGGTACCCGAGTACACAGACCCAGAGGCACATCTGAACCTGGCCTCACATCTGCCCTCCTTCTTCATTCAACCTGACCTTGGTCCTCGCCTGTGCTGCGCCCACGGTATTCTATCTTTCTTGTATTCACTGACAGAGCTGTTGTGCTCTTTGTTATGCAATAGACCTTATGTCCCAGTGTTTGTTCAGGTGTAACAACATGTCCAGAACAAGACTTCGGGACCAGCAATCTACATGTTGAAATCTCAGACACCATGAGTATTCTAGTATATGTCGGGGTGGCCAAAGGAAACGGAGCCTCATCCAAAGCAGGTACTTGTACGTAAACATTATATTGTGGCACTGATGTTTTCCTCTAAAATATTTATTTTGCCTTATTAGGTTTGCATATACATTATTTAACAGTAAAATTATTTGCTTTGTAAGAGAGGTGATCCAAAAACATTCTGTATATGGTTTTTGAAATTAGGATGATTCAACAGTCAATAGTTGTTCATTAACACATTCATTGACTTTGTGTGAGAGAATTTCTTCCAAAATGCCTCTTTTAAAACTGTTTGAATGATGATTAATGAAAATTAAAATGTTTTTTGTTTATTAGATTTAGGCTTGAGATTTGCCACTCAGTAGTGTACTTGGAGTCTTGGAAATTGCTGAAATAAAAAATTTATTGGTGTCCTTTAACATGCCACCCTAAGAACTTTTATGGAACATTGTGAGCAATAATTTGTGTGTAAGATTGCATTAATTTGGCTGTCAACCTCTTTGTGATAGGGGTACTAAAGCTCTTGGAAGGAGAAGTTCTGGATGAGAGTGTAAAGAAACGACTGAAAGACCCTAATGAGACGCCAGGTGCTCTGTGGCACATCTACATGAGTAAAGATCTACAAAAGATCCAGGAATTTCTACAAAAGGTACTGTAATACTTGATTATGTAAAGCTTATTTAATTGCTGGTAAGGGATGAGTTGTGCGATATACCACTGGGTCAGTATGGTGTGCCACAAGGCTCTGTCTTGGGCCCTTTGTTCTCTCTGTTTATGCTCCTAAAACCATTGCTTTGAAGATGACAGCTTTATATTTCATCTAGATGAAATTAGTTCACTGCACGTATTTCTGTTTTAATAGACACCCCCCACCCCCACCCACATCATCGAGAATATGATATTCATGCTTCTGTGTGTGTTTTCAGGTCGCTGCTGAGCAGCAGGCTGAAGCGGATCCAGAAGCAGACTCTGACTCGGAGTGGGACGGTGATTCCGACCCCCTGCGTGAAGGCGGCTGGTATCTGAGCCCCAGGCTGAGGCAGAGGCTACAGGATGAATATGGCATAGAGAGCCGCACACTCCTCCAGTTCCATGGAGATGCTGTTATCATCCCTGCTGGAGCTCTGCACCAGGTACATTACAGCACTCACATTACCAGCTACATCCTCCTAAAGCAATCTGTCCTGGGCTCTTAGGAAGGATGACTGGTTTCCTAAAGCTGTCACTTCACCAGGTATTCAGTATTTATACCTGCTGTGTGTTTTAGGTGATGAATCTGCACAGTTGCATTCAAGTGAATGTGGACTTTGTGTCCCCTGAACATGCGCACAACTCCTATTATCTAACCCAAGAGCTCCGCCCTCTCAAAGACCAAGTGAACTATGAAGACAAACTCCAGGTACCACCATCTACTTACTGTGACCTATTTTGTTGATCATTTAGTTTCCATTTCTGCTGCATCATGCTGGTAACCCTACCCACAGTGAAATCTCATTGGTCCAAAATTATGTTTCGCATAACATTAATTTCTGATTTGTTGTGTGGCATTGTGTCTGGATACACCAGTCTTTTGACCTGATTTACAGCCTGGAGGGGTCACAGAAAATTGAATAGTGTATGATGGACACAGACTTGATTTTCTAGCTTCAGACTATGATTTCTTTCAGTTAGAGGATATCAAATATGTTTGATATTTTGCACTGATTTTATAACACATCGTTTTTTTATGTTGAGGCTTGCAATTTTGTCATGTTCGGAACGAGTTGAACGTCTGGTAGTATGTGATCCTCAGTTGTTTAGTGTATAATTCCCAGTTTTTCCGCTCTAACAATTTATAAAGTCGGCAAGTATATGATGCCTAGTGTTTTAAAATCTGTTCAGATTTTAAAAGTCGTATAGTGTATTCCAGCCTTTTTGTAATAAGATGCATGACGTAGCCAAAATTGCTATTGCAGTTTTATATTTCTTTAAGTTGATACTGTAATTTTATTATTGTGTTCACAAGTATAATTAGGCATAAGGCAAATCTGTAAGCAAAATCTGATTCCACAATGTCTTTTCATCCCTCTTGATTGTTCAGGTGAAGAACATCTTTTATCACTCTGTGAAAGATGCTGTAGCCACATTGACGAACCATTTGAAGAAGAAGAACACAGACGATGTGAAACAGGAGGAGTCCTGACAATGCATCTCCTCCTCTGTGCAAACCCTTGGAGCATAAAGACAATCTCAGGATTCTCCTGGAAGAAATTTCTTAGACTTGTTTCCAACAAAATGAGCCACTCTGCAAGGTTCTGTGACTTCCTCTATGATGTCACTGTCTTCTCTTTGATTTTATTCTCTGTTTGAACTTCCCCATCATGTCTTCCTGCACGGACAGGAAGCGTAGTAAGGGGTGGAGGTATGACAGACAGAGAGATAAAAGTAGTACACTGTGCTCTCCAAACAGGTGCAATGAACTTCAAAGCCCATCACTTCCACTCGCCGCACATGCAGACGACCATGGGAAACCCTTAGAAAGAGCAACACTGGCAAATACATGTTTTTCCAAAGGCGATAATGATTCACGACATGTGCTTTATGAGCAGTTCTTGCACTGCACAGTATTCACCATGCTGTCATGCTGTGTTTTGGACAGTTTAGAGAGCAGCGATTCCAACACAATCATAGCAGCATTCCATCACATCAGCAGCTGCCAAACTGACAGGTTTTATTATGTTTAAGCAACATTAAATTATTTACAGTTTGGCAAATATTAACTGTGCAGAGGGAGAATATTAAAGAGTTACAGTTTATTCTGTGTTTAAAAAAAAGATCTTGTGAAATTTTCAGCTGAAATGTAATATGTAAATAGCAGAATATACATATATATATTAATTATGATTTTCTATAACATGGTGTGCTTTATTTGCTGTATGTGTTGTTTGCTGCTGTATGTACATTGAAGTTAAAGAGATGTTTTACATTTTCCATTAAAAATGGAATAATCAAAATTGATTCGTCTGTCATGAATGTTTACGGGATCCATTCATATCCCTTAAAAATTAAGTCGGTTTTCTAGGTTTTTATTTAAAGGGGTGGTTCACTCAAAATCAAAACTTTAATCATATTTTACTTACCCTGGTGTTGTTCTAATGCCATATGACCTTTCGTTTTTCAGACCACGAAAGGAGAAATGAATAGAAAATTGCCTGTATATTGTCAGTATAACGGCAGTGAATAGTAACCAGCTTTCAAGCTTTAACAAAAATAACGCAAAAGTATCACATTGTTCTGAAGGTGAAAGCAAACCTGAATTCAACACTTAATGAGTTTATTACCCGTTGCCCATGTAAAAAAAAATAAAATCAAAAATGCATTTCACTTGAATCCCCTCACTTACACATACACTTTCATAAAGTGTATATGTAATTTTTAGACTAATGCTGCTTAACTCATATCAATGCTAATAGCATTAGTACCACATTTGATTTCTGTGATGATGTATTTCAGAGTAAATCGGGTGTGTTCAACAAGAAAAATGTTTTCCTGATTTATTAATTTGTTATTATTTATGCATGTTTAGTAAGACTAGGAACATGTATTTAAAATTTTAAATAAATTGGGTACTTTGACCCAATATAGACAGTCAAATCTACAGTACACAAAGTAAAGTCAAAAGTTGGAATTATTATTTTTTTTTTTAAAGAAGTTTCTTCAAGGCTGCATTTATTTGATAAAAAATAAAACAGTAATATTGTGAAATATTACAATTTAAAAGAACTGTTTAGTATTTGAATATATTTTAAAATGTAATTTAATCCTGTGATGCAAAACTGAATTTTCAGCATCATTAATCCAGTCTTCAGCATCACACGATCCTTCAGAAATCATTCTAATATGCTGATGCTTAAGAAATATTACTTAATATTATCAGTCTTACAAACAGATTTTGCTGCTTAATATTTGGTTTAAGCAAGCTTTACCATCACAGGAATGAATTACATTTTCAAATATATTAATATAGAAAACAGTTATTTTAAATAGTAATGATATTTCACAATATTGCTGTTTTACTATATTTTGACTAAATAAATACAGCCTTGGTGAGCATAAGAGACAGTAGACGAAAAAAAAAATCTTAATTCTTCAATCTTTTGAGCAGTGCTGTAGGTGGATGCAGTTCTAGCTGTCATTTGCCTTCTCCAACAGCAGCTGTATCTCCTGCTGGAGGTCAGGAGGCATGTGCAAGAGCTTGATGCCCAGCAGTGAAGGCTGATCTAGAGAAGCCGGAGGGCCCTGATGCTCCTCATACAGTTCTCTCTTCAGGCTAGCATTCTCTGCCTTCAGTTTCTCATGTTCCTCCATCAACCGCTTGTTCTCCAGAAGCAGAAACGCCACAAGCTTCAACAGGTCAGCGATGGCAGTGCTCTGCTCTTCCAGTCGAGTCTTGTCATCTTTGGCAGCCTTCCAGCCGAGTGGAGGACTTTGGAGGGCTGTTGGACTGGTACACTGTGTTATCAGGGCTGAGGTGTGTTTTGAAGGGCCGACCAGGAGCTTTCCTTTGAGTTTAACCTGTTTGCGGCTCATCTTGATCAGTCGCTGCTGTTGCAGATGTCTGTCTCTCTGCAGCTCTAAAGACAGCTGTACCTTGATATAAAATACAATAATTGTCTGTGTTTTACAAGAGTATCTAGACTCTGAAAGAAAAGGTACATGAGAGTACAAATATGTACTTTATGTAAAAGAACAAGTGCTCCTTTTCATTCACAATAGCTTAAAAATGACATGGAAGACCTTTCAAAACCATTGTACAGTACTAATTCAGGAGAGGTACATTACTGTAGGCAACAACCTTAAAGATGAGGCAACTGTCTGCAGATTTGATGTATTATTTGACTGTTCATATTAATTTAAAATTAATAAACACAAATGTGATTTTAGAATACTTTTTTTTCTATTTCTCCATTTAGGCTTTTCAGGTTTTGCTGATATGATGTTGATATATACTTATAAACAATAGCCATTTTAAAAGTGCTTTGAATAGAACAATTGCAAGTGATTGAGTGGTACTACTATTGTATTATAACAAATGGACAAAATGCACTTTGCAAAGCATTAGTGAATAATAAAAAGATCCATCTTGAAGCAGTGAAAAAGCAACATTTAGATACAGATTGTTACTTTGGTCGCTTCAAAGTAACATTTTACATGTCGTTACGTATTTGTACCAGAAAGCTGGTAAATGTTTAAAGACTTTTTTTTTTTGGCACAAACTCATTTTGTTGTTTAAAAATGACTAAGGACTTTTACATGGTTACAATAAATAAATAGGTGCATACATTAAATAAATGCTGTTCTTTTGAACTTTCTATTCATCAAAAAATCCTGGAAAAAATGTTTCAGGGTTTCCACAAAAATATGAATCAGCACAACTGTTTTCAAGATAATAAGATATATAAATAATTGTACTGACAATAAGAAATGCTTCTTTTAGCAGCAAATCAGCATAATGGAATGATTTCTGAAGATCATGTGACACTGAAGACTGCAGTAATGATGCTGAAAATTCAGCTTTCCATCACAAAAATAAATTACATTTTAAAATATACTGAAACAGAAAACGGTCTTTTTAAATTGTAATAATATTTAATAATATTACTGTTTTTTTGGTCAAATAAATACAGCTTTGGTGAGCATAAGAGACTTCCTTCAAACATAAGAAAATCTTAGACATCAAACTTTTGAACGTCAGAGTACATCTTTGCAATCCATGCACCAACTAATGTCCTGAAACATATTTACAGCATATTACGATATCACAGAAAAAATAAGGAAACATTCTCCAGATTCCATCTGGGCCTAAATTACACACACACACACACACACACACACACACACAAACGTTGAGACTTTTGTGATACATTCAACTACTACCATACTTAACTTTTTATAAAACGCTTCCACTTTGTATTTGAATATTAAAATGTGCACTACTCACAAGCAAGCCCTATGATTCAGACATGCCAGACTGCTGCAATGGAGTCACACCTGTCTGTCAGACACATGCTGTCTTACCTGTGCACTCCGTGTCATTAACAAGGCCTCTTTCAACAGTTCTGAGCAGAAAGAAATACAGATTCACTCACTCCTTCATTAATCTTCATGCTATCCCAATTATTCATGTGTGGTTGCTCTTAGAGCAACAAAAGAGGCTTTGTTGCCTTACCTGCTGCTTTACTATGGCATAAAATCGCCTCTTCAAATTTTTCCTTGGCCATCAACTGATCTGCCTTTCGGCCAAAATGATGGGCCTGTGGAAAAACAACTATCATGCTTTCTGGGGAAATACAGTTACAGGATTTAAATAATTAAGATTGTTCTAAGACAATGGCTGAGTCTTAAACAGTGACTAATAACATGAACATGAAATCCAAAATAGCTTATGCCAGTTATTACATTTCATAATTCTTAAGAGAAAATACTAAGTCAGTTATGATTTTGATTATGCAAATATTTGTCAATCATTAGCAACTTTATGTATGTATAAGTATGTATGTATGTATTTAGACATATGGGCCTAACCAATTAACATTTGGGAATCACAATAAATTTAAAAGTATAAATAGCTACGTAAAGCCGCAACAGAAAGACTTGTATTAACCAAAGGTCGCCAGAACTTTTGATATTATACTGTGATATCACTTACATGATTTAGAGGGTTGTCCATTACTTCCATTTCTATTTCGCCCAGCAGACAGACAGGTTTCACAATGTTTACCTCAGGACAAACAGCAGCAGTGACTGAACACCTTGCGGCTTTGTAGTGACGCAACACGTGTTTGTGAGTGACTTCACAGTGTGTGACGTCATCTGCTGGACGACACAGACACGTCATCAGTCTCTTATCACAAACAGACACTGATAACAGCGTCACGTGTTCAAATACTACGGCATGCCTGGTTTAGATGAGAAGCGGTGCGTTACAGTTCTTTCACAAATCACAGGTACTACTCAATCACATTATCTGATAGATAGATAGATAGTGCTATACAAATATACTTTTAAAATACGTTTGATACGTCAGCCTATGTGTATGGCCAGTAGTGCCATTCACACATTCAATTTCAAGCTCAGTAGCTTAAAGAGATAGACCACCCAAGAATGTCAATTCTGTTATCATATATTACCCACCCTTAAGTTAAGCTTCTTTCAGCTGTTGAACACAAAAGAAGGCATTTTGAAGAATGTCAGTAACCAAATAGTTGCTGGTAGCCATTGACTTCCATAGTAAAAAAGTCAACTGCTCGGTTACATTCTTCAAAATATCTTGAGTAAATGTAGACAGGACTTTCATTTTTGGGTGAACTATCCATTTAACCAGGGTAAAATGTGGTTGTTTACAGCTTTTTCTTAGCACAAATTACAAAAAAATGTCACAACTTATCTATTCAGACTGAATTTTTAAACATACTGTGACCAAATTTGGTTACATCTTTATTTGTTAAGGTGTAATTACACATTTAAGTACTGAGTAATATTAATTAACTACATTACTAAATGGTTAGGGTTATTAGGGTTTGGCTTAGGGTTACTTGCATGTAATTATGCATAGTTTATTATTATTATAATAGTAAGTACATGTAACGTGTAACAGGGACACCTTAAAATAAAGTTAAATTAACATAAGGTTTTACAGTTAAAGATAATAAATAACTTTTGGATTAGGGGTAATAGTTTAATAACTAAGAAACTGAGCACTGATCCTAAGCGTGTATTTTCTTTTTAGTCTCTTTTCATCTGATATTTGTATGATTAATTTTGTTATTTAGAGGCTGTATTCTGATTGGCTGATTTTATTGAATATGTGTACTCCAGCATGTGCTCATTGGGATTCGTTCAAAGAATCGTTTGAGGAGCCCTGAGCAATATCTGCTGACTGAACAGGACAAGGTTGAGCATCTGAAATCAGACATAACATTAACAACATCAAATTAACCCATGCTCCATCATTTAAACACATGCTACTTTCACACAGATGAACGGCATAAAGGCAAAGTCATGGACAATGAGAGTGACTCTGTGGTATTTCAGCTGGCCCGTGTTGATTTTCCCTCTAATGATCCACGCTCCCCGTCCTCTCCGTGCTGCTGCGTTCTGTCTTTGTTTCTTGCTGATGACATGGGCAATACCATCAAACTATAGGGGCTTGGTCATCCATCTTCCTGCTCTTTCCTCCTACGCATGGGGAATTTTGCGTGACGGGGGTTCACTGATCCCTGTGAAAAAGCTTCTTATCCAGAAATACTTGGCTTGGGTTATTATTGTATGCCTATATCTGCTTAGAATTTGTTAAAATTATTCATCAATTCATCAGATATCACTATAAAATTGGATTCAACATTGCATACACACACACACATATACATACATACATATATATATATATATATGAAATCATATTTCTAAGTTAGTAATATTATATAGTTAGTAATATTTCTAAGCTGAAGTACTAACTAAAACAGATTTAGAAAAATATATTATTATATAAATTATATATTTATATAGAATTTATAGAATTTTTATAATAATTCTATATCAATATAAAAAATATAGCTAAAGAGAAATATTACATATACATATATATATATATATATATCACTATTAAAGTTATTTATGTATTTACGTCTATATTTATATTCATATAATTTATATCATCTAGAAATATATTTAATATATAAACGTAACATATTTTTCTTAAATATATACATGCATGTGTGTTTATTTATATATACATAATAAATATACACAGTGCACACACATATATTATGTAAACAAAAACTTTTATTTTGGATGCGATTAATCGTTTTTACAGCACTAATATATATATATATATCAAATGATTAATTGCATCCAAAATAAAAGTTTTTGTTTATGTAATATAGCCTGTGTATACTGTGTATATGTATTATGTATATATAAATACAAACGCATGCATGTAAATATTTAAGAAAAATATATTATGTTTATATATTAAATATATTTATATATAAAATATAAGAATATAAGTATATAAATGTATATGCATGTAAATATTTACAAAATATATACTGTATGTGTGTGCATTATATACATAATAAATACACACAGTACACATACATATATCATGTAAACAAACAAAAAAAAAGAAAACAATGCTGATCATGGAACTGAGAATTTCCTTAAACGCATTACTTCTCGTTCAGCACTAGCAGACAACACTGAGCAGAGGATAATAGCAAATGCTGGAAGCTTCTACAACAGTTCTTTCAAATGAAAATAAAATTAAAAATGTTAGCAGATCACAAAATTTCACAACATCAGTCATATCTCATTCAGTGAAAGGTATAAGGGCACACTTCCCCATGAAGTACAACTATAATTAAACCTCTAAAGGAAATGACTCACAAACATGGCAAGAAGAATTTGATGTTGTGCAGGTAACAGAAGATAAAACGCATGAAAATCTGACCTCGCTCAAGTCGTAGTAATTACAGCACAACACACTGAACATGAGAAAATATTGACCCACCTGTGCAAACAGAAATCCAGTAATCTGAATATGATGCTATAGAAACTTTAGCTTTGTTGGATTTCTAGAAGCGATCACGTTCATGTTTTCTGTTTCTGAACTTTGTTCATGAGGAAGTGAAACTTGAAAGAGGGAGTGTCTTTTTCTCTCACATCGCATATTCTGCCCATTATCATGGATTTGCATGCAGTTCATCTACACTCTGTAGTGAATCACTGACAGCCACTGCATCTTCTGCCCCAGAACAAACTGAAGTCTTTGAATTATTTGTGGCTGGAAACCTTCCAGAGATGCTGGTCTGTGATAGCAGGGTAGGCTCTGATGTTTAAATAGAGAGCCTAATGTGTGTCAGTGAAATATTCCTCACACCGCTACGCCACCA
>JAUZSZ010000126.1:1811382-1826227 GCA_034780575.1 Labeobarbus marequensis
GATGACTGGATGTTTTTCGACAGATTTAAAAAAAAAAAAAAAATGACTGACTCATAAAACGCACACTTCACATGGTACTTATTTTAATACTTGCCGGCTTGGGCTTGTCCTGCTGTGGAATGACCTCAGGAGCAGGGAGTGGTCGAGTTTTGGGCTGGGTCAGATCAAATTCCCTGGGTTTAGTGTTTTTCCTGGGAGATTTTTTTGGCAGATTTCCTCTGCCCATTTTTCTGGCAAGCTGATCCAACAGCACCTCAATCTCATTGCACCATCTGATAAGAAGAATAAAGACATCTGCACAATGCTTGCTAACAAACATCAATAAATAAAATAAATAAATATGCAAAAGCTTGTTTAGAGCAGGATCTATTAGTTACATGTTCTGGCATCAGGAAACACTGAGCCACACCTTTCCAAGCCTCCAGCAAGAATTCATATTCTCATTAATAACTGAATGATTCCTAAAAACATCCACCTAATTAATATACCTAATTCAATTGATGACATACAGACACTTAGAAATAATTTGGGATATGTATTTATTTTTTGATAGTGTGATTTAATGCAACACCAGCCTTTAAGGTCACATCAGCTGAAGGTATCAAGTGTACATATACATCACACTGTCAAATAATGTGATATACAGCACTAAGAAACACTCTTAATTATTTATTATTATTATTTTACCTCAGCAAAGGGGTGATCCAGTTATTATCTACAACGGCAGCATCATAGATGTGACTCCATTCTCTCTGGATGTGTGTTGTGAGGTTGCTGACGTTAAAGAAAAAACTCAGGAACTGAGGTACCGAACAGAAAGCAAAGAATGATTTAATGTATAATACAATGTTGAACTATCATTACTTCATACAAGCTCACTGTAAATTACATTTTCATTCTATTTTTTTGGATTTGTATTATTTAATGGTCCATAATAATAAACTGGTCCATAAAATAGCGCACATAAAGGATTTATGTGTATACTACATGTGTTTTGCTTACTTTGTGCATTTTTGAGATGTCTAGAGTCTTGATAATTCTACTGAAATGCTCCAGGCCAAGATCATCAAGACAGAACATGGTGAGATAACAGACAACTGAAAAAAAACAAAAACAAACACAAGACAAAATTAGATCTGTTACCTAACTGAATGTCTGAATCTAAATGAACTTCATAGCAAAAAGAAACAGTAGTTGGGTTACAGTAATATTACCTTAAGTATTTCATGACTAAACAATATTGTAATACATCAACAAAATGAATTTACCGATAAACAGGTTTCGGTCCACTCTGAATAATTTTTTTCCATGGTGATTGTAAAAGATGTTGACCACAACATCCAAAAGGTTTTTGTGCATGATACATCCATACAAAGTATCAATAATAAACTTCTGGTCAGCAGAGGAGAGATTCTACAAGACAGAAGAAATGAGACTGATTAATATTTGTCCCTAGTGAAGAACAGTGTTGGGTAGGTTACTTAAAAAGTAATTAATTACTAGCAACTAATTATGTCTTCATGTACTAACTATTACTTGTACTAACTGCTCAATCTAAATATTGCATTACTTATTACGAATCACTTTCTAATTATCACTTTAAATTGTTTTCAAATAAATGATAAAAATAAAATTATATAAATTAATCTTAAACTGACGAAAGCATTTAAAGCGAGAATGTTATATTAAAAACATTAATTGTTAAATTTTGATGATAAATCCATTGCTTTATATAGAATTGTTCTACAATTGCATCAAAGTAACTGTAATTAAATGACATAAAAATTAAGAGTAATCCCTTACTTTACTTTTTCAAGGGAAAAGTAATTTAAAAGTAATTTTAAAAAGTAATGAATAAATAAATGCATTGCAATCATATGGACAGAATAGGATATGGAGGAGAAGATATGTATAGGGAGGAGAATAGGCCTGTGTTAGAAAAGAATACCTTAAGATCCTTGGCAGTCTCCTCTGTAAAACTGTCAATGCATTGTTTGTCTTCTTGAAACTCGTCCAGGAGTCTTGTGACCTCGTTGACAAGTTCTTTGTGGTTCATCCTCACTGGATTTCTCAGCCAAATCAAATATACTTTCGGATCAATAGGTAGCAGTCCGATAATGTGGATATTTTTTACTTAGCTTAACTGATTCTGAGTATTTTAATAAAATTGGTCATCGTGTTAAAAAAAAATATTCTTAAATTTTTTCTTGAACAGGTTTAGATATATGAAAACATCCATCCAGCAGCTGCAGTGTTTTGTTGTTGCCTGGCAACAGCGAGGCGGTCCTTTTCATGAGAGAACGCGTCAGCAGCCTATTAGTGCAATTCCCTTTGTTCTCTTTTGTCCGAAAAAATAAATAAATAAAATATTTAGTGAAAAACTAATTACAATAATAATTCATTTAAAAAGCATTTCAGTAACGTGAAATGCTTTAGAAAAAAAGAAAAGTTAAATAAATGTGTAAAAATATTTCCAAAATTATAAAAAGAATGATGTGAAGACGAGATGGAAGTATTATTTTTTCCTTTTATTTATGTAAACAAAAAGGAAGAGTGATAAAAAAAAACTACACTAAATCATTTAGAAAAAAAATAAAAAATAAAAACGCGAAGTGTTTGGCAACACCAGTGTAATCAGTCAAGCAGCGCGACTTCCGTAGTCAGACTGAGCGCTAGCTCAATAGCTTAGTCATGAGCAGCCCGTGTGTTTGGGGACAAAGACAACCGCTCGACTGCTGGATATAAGGGCAGAGTCCGAGCCCATGATTAACTAATAGTGGATTAACACTGCCCGTGTCTGTTTTTTGGCCTCTACTTAACACTGTCAACGCGGCTTTGTAAAAGAGCAGGCGCTAGCTTAGCGCGCTAGCTGTTTGTTTGTGTGTGTGTGTTTGTGTGCGGGTTTAAAGGTCCGGTTCGGGTTTGGTAAGGAGCTGTCGCTAAACTGGCGAGGTGACCAATGATGAATCGGTTCCGAAAGTGGCTTTATAAGCCAAAGGTAAGCTTGTCATCAAATCCGTTTTAAGAAAAACCTCATCATATAGCTTTATTATTAAGTAAATGTATTTCAAAACCTTGCGAGCTCTCGAGTTAGGCAGCATTTGGGACATCATATGATGTGGGTAGCTTAGCCTACCTACACAGCATTTTGGGTCGTCGTATAATACAAGCTCTCTAACAGCTATCTTGGCATCACCTGATGCGAGCTGCCTACCTAGACAGCATTTTGAGCGTCGTGCAATGTGACCTGCTTACCTTGACAGCAGTTTTGAACATCATATGCCAACGTTTCTGTCTAGGTAGTATCTTCACTACGTTTTGAAACACAGCCCTTTACTATTCGTTCAGATGACTTTGTTCCTTTCTAATGAATTGGCATGTTAACAGTTGTGTGGTGTGCTGGCAGCTGTATAATCATATTCTTTGTGTAATCATATCTATTGTCTCAGATGTATTTCTGTACATTGTCTGTTCTCAGCTGTGTTTGGTCTTTGCTGACTTTTAAAGGCCCTTTGTGGGGCCCCAAACTTTCTTGCTATCAGCAATTTGTATCTTACTCATAAAACCCACATTTCTCTATAGCTAACAATGTGTTTAGTAATGAAAGATGCTTGCAATCCACACTTTGCACAACTGATGCAAATGTGACTGTTTTATTGTCAACTGATGTTTAATGCATTAAAGACTTTCTGTGAGAAATTAAGGTCACTTTTCACTCCATTTTTGGCAATGTGTCTAACAGGATGTTAGAGCAGAAGTGTTTTGTTGAATTAAACCCAATGTATCCCTTGAGAGATACATTGATTGTTGTCAAAGAAGCCTTGGCCCATGGGTGCAGTTCTACCTCGATGACTGTGACTCACTTGGATACATTCTTCACAAACATGCCTGATGTTGTTGTCAGGAATTAACTGCAGTGTTAGGCACTCACTAAAATGAACAGGTTTTTGCAAAATTAGTAAATTAGAAAATATTGGTCTTTGATAAAATATTCAAGATGTTTGGTTGAGGCTTAGAAAAGTATAGTGCATTACTTGACACAGGTCCTCATTATCAGTGTTGCCTTAATTTTACAACTGTACTGTAGCCATAAACCTTTAGGCGGGCATTTTCATCACTTTGGAGTCTGTTAATGTACACAACTCAAACAGTCGTCCAAAGTGAAACAGTATTGATTGCTTATTTTCTGTATAGGCCAAGTAGCTTCCAGTTTAACAGAAATATTTTGTTCCACGTGTGTTCTGTGGTGATTTTGATCTCCAGTGGTTTGATTTCTACTGTATGGGAATCATAGGGCTGACCCGTTCAAATCAGTTTATACTCAGCTCTGGTCCATGTCCCAGCCACGTGCCACTTCCAGGCAAAATCATGTGCAGATTATAAACGGCCACAGTCCAGAAAACAGGCTTCCCAAACTGGAAACACTCCAAATACTATATCACAATGTGCAGATAACACTTGACTATAGTTAGGCTTTATTTATTAGATAGTGTTGTTTGTTAAGGCAAACTCTGCCCTTAGTTTTCTTTGTTTAGAGTTAGGGGATTGAACAAAATTTTGGTGTGCCTAGTGGAAAACAATATAAGTACAAATCCTAGACTTGCATTAAAAACAGACACCTGGGCTATATTTAAGAATCAAAATATCACAGAGACTTGGATTCTTGACTAGCAACACATTATAACACTCAGAACACTTTAGTAACCACATGGCAATGCACTGGTTATTACCCACAGCACCCTAGAATAATTTTGGAGATTTTGCACTGACATGTATTATAAAAATAAATGTAACTAGTCAAAAATAGAAAAATATTGGCAATCTTAATTTTTTTTTTTTTTGAAAGACGTCTTTTATGCTCTCCAAAGCTGCATTTATTTGATCAAAAACACAGTGAAAACAGAAATATAATGTTCAAGAGTTATTATAATTTTAAATAATTATTATAATGATATCATAATGTATTTCTGCCATGGCAAAGCTGAATTTTCAACAACAAAATTACTGTCTTCGGTATCACATGATCAATCTGAAATCATTATAATATGCTGATTAGGTGCTCAAGAAGTCAGAAAGTGTTATGCCGCTTAAAATTTTTCTGGAAACTGATACAATTTTTTTCCCCCTAGGTTGTTGGAATGGAAAGTTCAAAAGAATAGCATTTATTTGAAATACTTTTTTTTTGTGACAATGTAAAAGTCTAAAAATGCATTCTTTCTGAATAAAAGTAATTTCTTTAACAAAAAAGTCATACTGCGACCCCAGCAGTAGTGTATGTCAGCTCTTGAAATATACCTTGTAACTTATACAATATCCAATCTATGATGCAATTCATGGAGGATGTTCCCTGTTGAGTGCCCAATGGAGCAGAAGGGGTCTAAAGGTCTAAATCCTCATCAATGCTCTTCAATCCAGTGCTGACAACTATAGCTACAGTCATTTAGTATCTTACATGCTCTTCTGATATTTTGGCATACAGCACCAGGCGTCCATCGTACTACAGGACTCTGATACTTGCTTACTTTAGCAATAGTTTGTTTGATCATCTGGTTTTTGATTAGATTATTCAAACCACCTGTTTACATTTGTTTTTTTATTTTCCTCCATACAGAGGTCAGATCCACAGCTGTTGGCCCAGTTCTACTACGCAGATGATGAGCTGAACCAAGTGGCCACTGAGCTGGACAGTCTGGACGGCAGGAAGGACCCTCAGAGGTGTACACTGCTGGTCAACCAGTTCCGCTCCTGCCAGGTTAACCAGTTCACTCCACGTACTGATCTTACAGTACAGAGCTTAAGGCCTGTTCACACCAAGGGCGATAACTATAAAGATAACGATATTAGCGTCCACACCAGCAGACAATATCGTCTGTTTATTCTAAGAGCACGCATGTCTGCTGCTTTAAATTCTCAAGCTCCTTATAGCAGGATGGATTCTGATTGGGCGTCAGTGTTTGTATCGTTCATTAGCTGGAGAAAAAAATCGTTCTGAAAGTGATTCCAATGATATTGTTTCTCTGTGCCTTTATCATTATAGTTGTGGTGTGGACTCAGCTATTCTTTAATATTGAGAACGATTTTAAGAACAATATCTTTATTGTTATCTTTATAGTTATCATGCTTGGTGTGAACGGGCCTTGTTTTGTCATTTTTATCAGCAGGTGTTTGTTTTCCATTCTGGAATGAGTCTGTTAGAATTTACTATTTGAATATATTTTAAAGGTGACCTATTATGCCCCTTTTTACCACATATAAAGTAAGTCTCTGATGTCCCCAGAGTGTGTATGTGAAGCTTTAGCTCAAAACAGATAATTTTTATTGCTTGTTAAAATTGCCACTTTTAGAGTACGAGCCAAATCGTGCTGTTCTTTAAATGCAAATGAGCTGGTGCTCCCGGCCCCCTTTCGGAAGAGAGCAGAGCTTCAAGAGCTCATTCTCCGGCAGGACAAAGCAAGACAATCTCACGCACTGAAAACGTCAGAAACTCTCAGTAGCGGTGTTCAGCCTTTTAAAACTACCAAATTCCTAGGGCTGCATGATATATCGCAATGAAAGAAGCTGGATTGTCATGTGCGTCTCGTCAGTGAAGCACGGTTCTGTGATCAGTAGTAAATCTCCATCCGAAGGCCAGAGGGTGTTCTTGCGCAGAAACTCCAAATACGCCCAGCAGAACAGAAGATTTAACTGCTTTGCTTTCATTGATTCAGTGATGAAATACTATGCGTATTGCGTACCTTATTCTTTGTAAAAAGCCACATCAACTCTCAGAAGGATTTATGTCAAACTCTTGACTAAGTGAGTTTGGAGTAAAAACATGTTATTAAATGTGGTATATTCACATGCTTTCAAATGGCGCAACATTTACTACACAGAGCCGTAGTTCACTGAGAAGCTACACAAACAGCTGTCATTCTCTCAGAATGATTTCTTCTATTTCATAATTGCGCAATTATACTGTCTGCGATTTGCATCAGTGAAAACAGGCAGAAACAATGGTAGCTTTAGCAACATTAGCCTTACAGAGTGCCAAGAAGCTATTTTAGAAAGGCAGTTTGGAAAACAAAATTTGTCTGGAGCTGACGTTTGCTCGTGAAGCGTTGGCATTGATCCCTCTTTCAGAATCAACCTTTGTGAAAATCCAGCGTTGAACTGACCCTTGTTTGTGAGACAGTCACAAAATGATTGGCACAAACGTATAGGACTTTGCGTAATTTTCCGGGGCATTTCATTCGAAAATGAAATTTAACCGCAGTGCCCTCAGTGACTCAGATGCTTCCCAAAACTTGGAATGCCTCTTTGGTGCTACAGCAAGAAAACAGTAATGGCAGATTGTTACTTCTCACTCAGGGCTGTGTGTCTATGCAAATAGGGCAGTGATCATCACAAATGGGTGGGATTTCTCCCTGCAATGACATTAATGTAGGGAGAAATCTGGAATCACATGTTCAGAGAGAGTGGGTGCATTTTTACCATTATAGGCTGGTTGTTTTCACACAATGTGTTTGAACTATGTTCAAACACCTTATAAAAGTGATTTTGCATAATAGGTCCCTTTTAAAATATAATATAGCCTATTCCTGTGATGGTAACCAAGATACCCTTTACTCCAGACTTTAGTCATGCAATCTTTCAAAAATTGTTTCAATATGCAGATTTGGTGCTCAAGAAATGTCTTATTTGCTTAATATTTTTTTGTGGAAACACATTTTTGGATTATTTAAAGAGAAAGTTCAAAGAACAGCATTTATTTGAAATGGAAATCTTAAAAAAAAAAAAAAAAAAAGTAGAAGTCTTCATTGTCACTTTTGATCAATTTAATGCATTCTTTACTTTTACTTTTTCAATTTTAATTTTTTTTGTAAAAGCTTACCTACCCCAAACTTCTGAATGGTGGTAATTTTCCACAGTCATGAAAATCAGAAATCCTGGAATTATCAGAGAATGTTAAAATCATGAATTCTAGGCCTGGAAAAGTCATGGCAATTTGTTGAAAGCAAATCATGGGAATTGGTATAGTGAATGTAAATATATTTAAACCCTTAAAAGTAAATGTTCAAACACTGCATTTCATGTTTCTTCACAATATTTGTCCAGGACAATGTGTTAAACATCATAAATCAGATCATGGATGAATGCATACCCGAAGACCGAGCCAACAGAGACTTTTGTGTGAAGTTCCCAGAAGAGATCCGCCATGACAACCTCGCCGGGCAGCTGTGGTTTGGGGCAGAGGTAGTGCACACTAACTGCTTACCTCTAGAACAAGGCATCTTCCCTTGTTCATCTTCCCTTGATCTTTCTTGTTAACTTTAAATAGAACAAAATGATAAAGAACTTGAGGATCTGCTTTACCAAAAAACAGTATTGCATTACAATATTTTACCAGCAGTGTATCATAGCGGTCACTTGTGGCACAGGGCGTAACCCATTAGAAGCAGCGATGATATTATTATCACTCTTCTGTCCAGTGCCTGGCAGCAGGTTCGATCATTATGAATCGTGAAATCGAGAGCATGGCCATGAGACCACTAGCTAAAGACCTCACCCGTAGCCTGGAGGAAGTACGCAACATCACACGAGACCAAGCTCTACGAGATCTCAACAACTACACAGACCGCATGAAGGAGGTGCTACGTCAGTTTGACAGCCTCTTCGCTGAGTTTGAGCTCAGGTACCTTTAAATGCTGTTTGATTTCTTCATCCACTTATCTGACCTTGAGATGTTATGATTATGATGATGCCTAGAGTGCATTTATGCTTTTGGAAAGTTCATCAATTATTATTTAGTGCCTTTATTGGTACTAATGATTTCATACACCAGCAGATTAGCTTTGTAAACCTGTTATTTTAGCAGCATTAATGTCACAAAATGTGATATTAATGTAAACGTATCATGGATCTGTCTGTTGCCTGTTGTAGCTACGTGTCAGCCATGGTGCCTGTGAAGTCTCCTAAAGAGTATTACATCCAGCAGGAGGTGATTGTGCTCTTCTGTGAGACGGTTGAAAGGTAAATATTCAGATCTAGGATTTGGATCGCCCTGCTAACTCCTGATACAATACACATGGTGATGCATTGCATTTATCAATTGGAAATAAACATGAAAATAATTGTACAGTATTTATTCACTTGTTTATTTATTATACACTATTAATAACCAAATGTCTTGTTTTCCTATCTCAAGGGCCCTAAAGCTTGAATATCTCACACAAGACATGATTGATGACTACGAACCAGCTCTCATGTTTACAATCCCTAGACTTGCCATTGTTTGGTAAGTGATATGTCATTCTAATGATCTGTTCTTTCATGTCATCCACACAGTATAAAGTCATACTCTTTTCTTACATACATTTCTGTCTGCTCACCTGGTAATGGTATCTTTTGTCATGTTTTGTCTTATTAGTGGCCTTGTTATCTACTCTGAAGGGCCTCTCAACCTCGACCGCAAACCAGAGGACATGTCTGAACTCTTCCGGCCTTTTCGTGTTTTGCTGAGAAAAATAAGGTATGGTTAGTGTTCACTATAGTCGTTCACTGACACCTCTGATTTGGTCATCTGATGCAGTTGTAGCCAGAGGTTATTCAGTGCTTTTATGATGAGGCTTTGTAAGCTCACATGTATCAGTGACTGCATCGGTCAAAGTGTGTGTTTTGGTTTGCTTTGACTGTGTGATATTTGTAGTCAGTGATGTATTGAAGGCTTACAACGTGTCTACACCACACCAAAACAGCTCTGAACAGTCCATTTGTACTGTTGTTGGAAGTAGCATGGGTGCGTGGAATATTTCAGAAATAGAGTGGGCATCAATTAACTTTTGCGTCACATCTATTCTAGACAGTGTCACTGCTTATAATGTGTTGTCTTTGAAAGAACAACACCTGTCAACACTGGACACAAGCAGCACAACAAAATCAAATTCAAACAGTATACAGGAGTCTTTTTCAGGTTATCAGAAGAAATGTTTTGATGCCTGAGTTTATTTGTAACATCACTGGATTATGGTTTTTCTTTAACACATAAAATTGCTCTTGCGTTGCTTGTCAGCAATAGCATGAATATAATTTTTTGGATACCTTTATTTCTGTGAGAATTTAACGTGTCCTTATAGATTAGTTTTGAAAGTGCTTCCTCATGTGGAAAAAACCCCCACAAAAATTGCTTTGCCTACAGTCTTTATGGTAGTTGGATAGAACTGAATTCCATATCATTTTAAAGGCATAAAAAAAATGAAACCCAAAATTGAAAATTCTGTCATTAATTACTCACCCTCATGTCGTTCCAAACCTGCTAGACCTTCGTTCATCTTCAGAACACAAATTAAGATATTTTTGACAAAATCCGAGAACTTTCTGACCCTGCATAGACTGCAAGGGAACTACCACGTTCAAGGCCCAGAAAGTTAGTAAGGACATCATTAAAATAGTCCATGTGACATCAGTGGTTCAACCGTAATGTTATGAAGCTACAAGAATACTTTTTGTGTGCAAAGAAAAGTTGTGCTTCCGTGAATGGTGGCAGACTGACCCGGAAACCAAGAAACAGTTCACACAAAAAGTGCAAAAAGCACAAAAAGTATTGTTGTAGCTTCATAAAATTACGATTGAACCACTGACGTCACATGGACAATTTTAACGATGTCCGTACTATCTTTCTGGGCCTTGAATGTATTAGTACAGTTGCTGTCCATGCAGGGTCAGAAAGCTCTCAGATTTCATCAGAAATATCTTAATTTGTGTTCTAAAGACGGACAAAGGTCATACAGGTTTGGAACGACATGAGGGTGAGAAATTAACGACAGAATTTTCATTTTTGTGAGGACTATCCTTTTAAAATGTAAAATTTAAATCCTATTAACTTTTTATAGCAACTGAAGAAAATGGTGAGTCATATAATTGTGTTCTTCCTGTCAGGGACCTGCTGCAGACTTTAACAGAAGAAGAGCTCATGACGCTGGAGCGCAGCCTCTGCATCTCCCAGGACGGAGAATTCCCTGCAGGCTCCAGTGTGCCTTCAACCAACGACCCAGCCGCTTCCACTGGTCCTGAGAGCCATCTGGAGACACTGGAACAGGACAACAGAGTTGAGGAGGTGGTGGATCTCACACTTTGTGTAGCCCAGGAAGAAGATTCTGTATGGAAGGAGGATGAGGAGAGGAAGGGGCAGCCTGAGACCTCTAGTGAGAGTGAAGAGGAGGACGCCACAGATGCAGACTTGGCTTGCTCCATGCAGTATGATGAAGAAGAGATAGAGCAACTTAATATGATGGTGCATCAAGTGGGGGACAATATGTCTACACTGCTCTCCCCTCCAAGTCAGAATCAGTCCCCAGCCCATCAGCCTCGGCCCTATAGGGGAAGTAGTCTTGAAGGTTCCAGTGCCACCTCCAGCACTCAGGCATCTCCACGGAGAGTTCCAGGATCCTACCACGAAGACGATAGAGTGTTCTTTATGGACGACCTGGAGTCTGGTGTAACTAGCGAGCTGTGCCGTGGACAGCTTCCTCTTCCTACCATATGCCTCAGATCCCCTGAGCACAGTTGTTCCGCCCCATTGACTGACTCCTCATGTAACGGTTGGTTGACAGGCTGTCAGTCAAGCAATGACACTAATCTGGGTTGCCAGCGCCAATCAGCCGAGTCCGAGGGTAACTCTGAAAGGTCGCCCATGGTGAACGGCTGGGAAGGGTCCCAGGAAGAGGATAGTGTACAAACTGCGGAAGAAATCGCCAATCGGACCGGTGGAATGAAGTTGTCCGCCACAGTTATTTTTAACCCTCATTCTCCAAGCTTGACTGACTTGGCCGTCGTGCCTCAGTCGGCTGACGTTCCGGAACCTGTTGAGGGCGGGGCTTTAGTTGCCACTCAGTGCCTGCTTAACTCCTGTGTGTGCTGCACTGGTGGATGCGTAGACAACCACGAGGATGCCATGGATCCTGCTGGATGGGGGATGGCACTGGGATTTGAAAAGCACAAGCTCACCATTACAAGCTCTGTATTCCAATCAGCAGTAGCTGCTGGCAGCCCAGGGAAGGGAAATGGACATTTACCACTCACTCTGCCCCCGCCTCAGGGCCACCTCACCCCTTCTGTACCACACTGTTCTGTGCAGAACCAAGTGAGAGCAGATGAGGGCAGTCAGGACTGTTCCCACTATCCCTACTGTGAGAAATGTGCCCCAGGAGTTCTTCTGGCTCAAGAAAGAAGCTCCGGACAAGGAGAGGGAGGACCTAGTTGCACCCATCAGGAGACAGGATGCTGGACGCAACCTAACACTACGGTTAAAGGAAGATCGGAAGGTTTTGGAAAACAGGCCAAGGAGGATAACCGAAAGATCTCTAGGTTTGTTTACTTGTGTGGGAAATTTCATTTTATGGATATGATTTAGGTTTTCTTGATTTGACTCTTTTGAAAATGTTTAGTTTGTTACCTTTTTTATATGAGTTGATTTCATCATGATGGTTGTTATTCTATTTGGTTCTTGTATTTCATTTTCATCTGTTGCCCCATGTTTTTTTTTTGTTTGTTTTTTTGTTATTTACAATGGTCTGCAGCAGTTCTCAGGAGTCCCCCCTCAGTTCTGTCCCCAGCAGTGACATTGATGGTGTTTCTGTCACTACATGCAGTTTGTCGAGTTCATACACACCCAGGTAAACATGTATAACTTTTGGCTGATGGGTTAAGGTAGAATATGTGAGCACTGTTACTATAGAGTGCTACAGGGTTGACGTGTTGTTGTTGTTGTCCAACCTGGAAGTTAGCATGAACCTGGTTCCCTCGACAAAAACAAACAACCAACAAAAGTTTACAGTTATTGCAGGTTTGTTCATCAAGATCAATTTTACAACTGAACAAAAGGTTCATAAATTTTGAATCCTAAGTACCATTGGTAGAAGTAAAAAGCTAAAGTTAGGCTATAAACGGCAATAGACACCACGGTAGCATGGCTTCAGTTTAAAATCTACTAGTCTGCAAGTTTAATAGTTTGCAAGAGCATGAGTATAACACAATCAGGTTGTGAAAGCGAACTAGTGAGTAGATGAGTTTACCTGTTCAACGTGATGGAGTGTAATGTCCCTGTTGGCTTTTTCCAGACATGTAAAAGTTTAAAGTGAGGTATTAAATATATATTTTATGTTATGGAAAGTGTAAATGTCTTGAGTGTGTTAATATGGACATATTTCAGGCATTTAACCCAAAAAACAAAAAAAACATTGTCCTCTGCACAATTGAACAGGAAGTGCAAAAAAAAAAAACGTATTTCTGGGTATTAGGACTTATACATACAGCAATCTATAGGTTATGTTCAGTGTTTGGTGCTAGCTAAGGCTTAAAAGTTTGTAATTTTGGTTTTCAAACAAGGTTTCCTAAACCCCTGCCATTGGTATTCCCTCCTCAAAAGCCCCGGTGGTGCTGTTTTGGGCTGATTGAGCTGTTCAAACAAACACAGCAATGTTTTATTAGCTCATATCGCTGCCTTTCACCACAGGCAGTAGAGTATGATATTAGAATTGGGCTCTCAGATGCTTGAACTGATTAAATGTATACTTTAAATGCAGCATTTAAAGTTGCTTTGGTCGACGTTGGGGACTCTGGGGATGCATTCTTTTGACTCTTTTTGACAACCGAAATTGCAGCACTATAAACAACCCCTCTGAACTTCTTGTTGCACATAGTAATGCTCTGGTTATCACTCAAAAAAACCATAGCGTCCACATAAAACTCATATACATAACGCATAATTACATCTTAGCATCCATATAACAGCACCTTGACAAACACCACTTTTGCTGGGGGAAAAAAAACGGGTACTTTTTTTTTTTTTTTTTTTTTTTTTTAAGAAATGTTCTTTTAACATCAGTGTGAAAGAGATGTGAAAATCAAGTCCTAAAACTTGCTCTGTGGTTCCAGCGAGCTATTGCGCAAATCTCATAGTGTTCCTCAGCCATAGGGTCACACATTCTGGATTAACTTGTTAGTGTGAAATACTTTCTTAAGGGAAGGCTGGCAATTTTGACCCTGTTTCAAATCATGGAATTACTTAAATATACTTTCTTTTTTTTAATTACTTTTTTTTAATTGTTGTTCATTTTATAAAGATCAAGCACAAGAAAATGCTATCATAGAATAGATTTGTTATTAGTTTTATTAGTATTTTTAATATTATTAAATTTAATTTTAACCTAATAATCTTCCCTTTCAGCCCTGTCAGTAGCCTGACAACCAGCTTGGACATGTCAGTGGATCTGGATCATCAGGAGATTCAAGTTGCTTTGCAAGCTGCAAAACTTGCTGCTCACAACAAATTTCGCTCCCGTTTCCATAGCAGTAGTGACCTCATCCATCGCCTTTTTGTCTGCATCTCAGGTGTGTTACGTAGTAATGATGTGTGAGATTTGTTGTCTGATGAAGGATTTGCTTGGTAATCTTATTCTACTTAATTACACAGTGTAAATGAATACCAGAATGCCATAAACCTAGTTTGCATTGCCTGACTCTTTTATAAGATCCAATCCTATAAATCACACCCAGTTATATTGTTTAACACTTAACATTTCATAATTGCCTACTAAGTGCACTGTAAAGCTAAGTGTAAAGTGTATCCTACTAAGTGCACTGCCAATGCATAAAACATGGTAGGGTTTTCAAACGATTAATCGCGATTAATCACATGCAAAATAAAAGTTTGTTTACATAATTTGTGTGTGTACTGTATATTTATGTGTACAGTGGGGGAAAAATATTTGATCCTCTGCTGATTTTGTACTTTTGCCCACTGACAAAGAAATGATCAGTCTATAATTTTAATAGTAGGTTTATTTTAACAGTGAGAGACAGAATAACA
>JAUZSZ010000126.1:2373285-2390339 GCA_034780575.1 Labeobarbus marequensis
AAAAAAAAAAAAAAAAAAAAAAAAAAAATCCCCTCCATGATAGTGTTTTCATGATTTTCAAAAAAAAGGGGAAAAAAATTGAGAGTCTGATAACAGCAGTCAGAAGAGAGAATGATGTCAAATTTACCGTCCCTCCTATAGACGCTGCATTAGAAACACCCTCGCATTAGCATTAACTAGTATTTTGTAATTTGATGCAAAGGTGATATTATACAAAATATTGTGTTATAAGTCTACATTTTTTTAAATCAAAATATAAAAAAACTTCTGAGGATTTACTGTTAAATGCGCCATCACAGTCTTGTGAAAAGGGTCCATTGTTAAACTATGGTAATAGTATTATTTATTGCAACACTAACCATAGTTTATCGATGGAATTTGTAGTAAAACTAAATACAAATGATAATCCATTTGCGGAGAAAAAAAAAGGTACTGGACTTTTACTACAATAAAATCATGGTTAAAGGGAAAAATATGACTCATTTTCAGTATTAGGGTTTTTCTATTAAGATATTGTAATGATGTAGTTATTATTGTACTAATTTTGACATTTAGGCCATTTGGAAACTTTAGTTTTGTTAAATCTTGAGTATTAAAGTCATGAGAGATATCAGGGCAAAATAAAGAGACTGAAAAGGAAAATGGAAGTGAAGGTGCAGTTCAGGAGATAACTAATTATTTTGCATGTCCCCAGAAGGATTTAAACATTTTTTTATTTTTTTTGTGTGATACAAAAAACAGGATTGTCCATGTTTCAGAATTTCTTGTGAGTGTTTGGGATGGTCTGGATGAGTGTGAGATTTCCTGGCCTCAAATTTTGTTCCAGTCTGCCCCTGCATTCAAATGTCATTTGCACAGAGCTAACAGCTTAAACATTCTGCTAACATCAACATGGGTTGGTAATTAGTTAGGAATGAGTAAATGATGGCGTAATTTTCAGTTTTCATTTCTTTCATGTGCAGTGGGTGTCGCATATATCCTAAACTCAGTAGAGGTGTTTTCGCCAATGCTGCCATGAACTGGCATATCTGGATGACACTAAGTATCTTGCTGAGTCAGTGGATCACAGTTTCTGGGTTGTGGTGTATGAACGTGCATTTGAGTGTAGGAGCCCTTGTGTCAGCTGTGGACCAGGCCCAATTCCCCTCTGCACCACTAATGGTCATAAGCACTCAAGGTTTGTAGTGTGTTTGTGTGACCACAGCAAGGATGTAATCCCTTTCTTTGTTACTGGTACAGAGGGACATGAGGCTCAGGATTAGACAACAATGTACCCATAAATCAGCACAATTCTGTGGCCAACTCAGGGATGGGTGTCACTTTAACATTTTAAACAGACTTTTGTAATCATACCTTGGATTGTCTTGAATGTCACATCTGAACATACGTGTATGTGTGCACTTTCATATTCTTTCAGCTCTATATGTTTATGGTGTCTGGTGTGTCTTTGTTTACAGATTTCTTAGCATTATTGTGTCTATTCCAAGGTGAGGCAATGAGGGATAGTAGCCAGGCTTTAATTGCAAAAGCTGCAATTAAATCCCTTCTGGCAGTCACACTGGAAACAAGCCCAGGTTTAAATGCCACAGACCGCCTTACTGACAGCTAGCCACTAAAAATTGCTAATGTTATCATTATTTTTTTTTTTAATCTCATAACAGAAATTGAGAAGAAAATCATACACTTAGTGCTGGAGGGATCCAAGCAATATCGAGAGACTAGAAAATCACATGGACATGGGGGGTAGCTAATACTGTAGAACACCTTAGTGACCACATAGCAACGCTCTGTTGACCACTCAGAAAAACCTAGCAACAAACTAGCAGCCACCCTGAACACCATAACAATCACTCAAACTGCCTTAAAGAATTGGTCGCTGAAAACCCCATATCAACTATCGATTTAGATATCGGAGGGAACGCATCCACCAAAATGTTAAAATGAAAGTTTGCATCATAACCTTGAATAGTTGGAACGCAAGTCCATGTGATGGAGTCAGGATGAACTCTGTCCTTCGCTCTCTGGGTAGTGCAGTGTGTGTTGATTTTGGATTGGTTTTAGGAAGTCAAACAAGCTGACTTGTAATGTAACTCTCAGAAATCCCATCATTGCAGACTAAAGATAGTGGAGGTCAGGTGCTGATTAAGGAGCTAATTGAGGTGTCATCAAGCTAGTAAGCACTGACAAGCATTTATAGGATTTCTCTAAATAAATCAATAGAAATGGAAACACCTTATCCGTTGACAAGTCCTGACCTAACGGATTTGTTTTTGTCATCCAAAAAGCTTGACTTCTCCCAAAGGTCTGAAAGCACTGGATATACTACTACTACTACTACTACTAATGCTCTGGAAACGTTTCCTATAGTAAATGAAAATCGAAAACAAGATTCCTTCATCTCAGTTTTTTGCTAAATAGCAATGCGATTAAAGATTACATGGATATGTTTGATTTAGCCTCTTCTTTGCTCTTCTAAAGTTTCAGAAGAATGAGCCTTCAAAAATGTAATTGTTTGACTTATTCGTCTACAGTTAATGTCTCTTCTTAAATGCTGATATAGATTTGACATGCCATATAAAGATTTAGATTAATAAACCATGCTGTATGCTTGTTGTGTGTTAACACCATGCTGGGTGAGTATCAATTGTTTTTCAACCTTACTTACTTTCTTGAAACATGTTCCTGTGAACATTAGTCTTCCTAATAAATCATCAAAATATAAATGTAAAACAATGTAAAAAAAGATTTTTTTTGGTAATTTCACCTACAGCAGGGCATGGAAGATACTGATTAATGAAGATTCCAGTAGCTATTTAGCCACTAATTTAGGGTACAGTGACACAGCCTTTGTAAAAAATCAGTAATTTAATCCTGCTGTTATTAATATAATAAAGGTTACAGCAATAGCACATGTCTGCCTCTGTTCTGGAAATATACTATACACAATCCATTATATTCTTGATGAACAAAATCTCATTCATTTAACATTATTTATTTACTCAGAAATGATGCACATTATGGAAGTAAAGCTGGTAATATCTAAGATGTTGTTTGCACACACATTTTAACTATATTTTGTTTAATGGGTTGTAATGTGTGCATCTAGCTTTACATTTGTCATATTTACACCATCCTGTGATTTGGGACCGAAGTTTTGCATTTATTTATTTATTTATTTACAGTTGTGCGATCTGAAACAGTTATCCCCCCATCTTTACTCTCTGTTAAAACTTTTTACAGAAAGAAAAATGCATTATGTTTAATATTTAAATATATTGTAATACTTAAACTTGCTGTAAATATGACTATAATGGATTTCTTTATTATTTTATGCTATGTATAAATATGTATGAAAAACTTGTTTTAGGAAATATTAAAACTAAAGGGACAGATAGGAATCAAACTTGGATAGTGTTAAACTCACAGTATGGAAAAATCCTTTATCAGAGGGGTTGTTATTGTTATTTAAGTGACTGTCCCTCTCCAGGCAAAACTTTAAACAAAACTGCTAATCAACCAGATTCAAAACACTTTGCCAGACAGGGCAAATATTTGGCAGACAGGGAATAGGTAGCAGGGTTATTGACACCAGGCTGTTCTAGAGACAACAACAACAACAACAACAACAACAACAGACAATATATAAGAACATTGACAAACAGATACTGATTTAGCTTTGAATAGAAGCGTGTGTTTGTGTGTAATGAGGCACAGTGGAACGAGTAGTGCAGCTTTATTGATCCAGTATTGGTCTAGCGGGGGTTATGGGGGAGTATTTTAAGGGAATGTGTGCTCAGATGGAAGAGTGAGGTAACAGAATGAGAATATTGACAAACAGCTGGGACAGCAGAAGGTGGGTGGGAGGAGCAAGTGTAAGTTGTAAAACACTTGTCGGGGGCAGGAGACCTCAGTGATAAAGAGATGGACAGATGACCACTGTTTACTGAAATGCAGGGCATATGTCTCACACACACACGTTTGTTTTTGTGAAAAGTATTTTGTGAATTTACGCCCATAGGCGTAATGGTTTTTATACTGGACAAACCTTATTTTCTATCGCCCTACACCAACACTACACATAAACCTACCCCTTACAGGAAACTTTGTGCTTTTTTTTTACTGTCTCAAAAAACTCACGCTGTATGATTTATACACGTTTTGAAAAGTGGGGACGTGGGGCAATGTCATCATGAGTCACCTTCTCCCTGTAATAACTATGTCATACCTATGTCATTATACAAATTTATGTCCTCATATGTCACAAAAATGCGCGCACACACGCACATTGGGTTTCCATTTTTATCAAGTTTTAGTTATCTAAATAGGGAGATTACATAGACTTCTATCTATTGTTTTTTTTTTTTAAATATACAGCTATAAATACTGCAACTTAACAAAAAAATGTTTTGAACAAACAAACAAAAAAGAAAAGCAACTTTTTATACCATTTATACAAAAAAATTACTCCCCAAAAGGTGGTTTTTGAGAGCTTTTTCTAGTTTTGGCTTTCTTCTGGGTACAATTTTTTTTTCCCCAAAATATGGTTATGTAGATACAAAACAATAACTAGGAATAAAAAGTCATTACTAAGATTTCAAATATAAATGTCTTTGTACTTATCATTTCTGGTGTTGTTTGTGTTGAGCTCAGCAATATTCCAGTTTGCTAAGTTCTATGCGCAAATATCATATGCCGTGTCGGGCCTGGTTAGTGCTTGGATGGGAGACCACCTGGCAATACCAGGTGCAATAAGTTTTTGGGTTTACATGCCAGGCGTGCCATTTTCCGGAGACACGTCCTGGTCAGGATTTGAAAATTGCCTAAACCAGGTTTTGGTTGTTTCCGCTGCACAGATTGATTGTTGTAAGACATCTAAGTACCTTGAGAGCTATACTGCTGTGCAAAGGCAAAAGACCGTAACTTCGATTTTGGTCGAAAATGAGTTATTGATATTTTTGGGACATTTAAGACATCCTTTATCATGTGCAAGTATCATGTATATCAGTATCTTAAGTCAATGTAGTTGTTTTTCAGAGAAAATAATGGGTGATCTCAACCGTAACTTTGAAAAGCCCCAGGGAAACCAAGGCAGAACACCACATAACACCAGTAATGGCTCTTTCACTTTGTTTGGAACACTCAAATTGAGTTTTTTTTCCCCCTTTTTGTAATGCAGATTATTTACCGGGCTGTCACTTCTAGTTGGACATGTGTGGACTCGAATGCCGTAGCATGATCAATCATAAAATCAGTAGCCTACTAACAGATCGCAATTAATTCCATGTCCTACCTTTTCTTGTAACCCTGTCAAATCAATCCATGGAGATGAACGTCTTCAGAGATGTTTAATCCACAAGCATTCTGAGCTTTATTCCTGCTTGTTGACATTCACATCAATCCACAATTCGTTCTTTAAGGTTAGGCTATTTCATTCAATTCAATTTAAAAGCAATTATGCTATCTCTAGGATTCTTTTACGTTACTGAGCATAGCAAATAAATTGGTTGCAAAACGGTCACGTTTTACTTTGTCTGCTTGTTACGGTTAAAAAAAAAAACAAAAAAAACAATGTATGCAATAGCCTATATGAGATAACCCATGATCACTAGATTTTATACAGGTGTTATTGTAACGGTTTTGTAAATGGTGATCAGCAACCAAATATTGATCATGTGGAAGTTACTGCCTTTTGCCTTGGTGTGACTTATCACTTTTTGCAGACAATGCAAAAGCACAGTAACAGTGCTAAGCAGAGTACAGTAACTTCAAAATAGTGGTAAAAATCTAGTTTGAGCCAACAATTTTTTAATGTAGATAATTTTACTAAAACATCTAGATAATTACTAGATACTAGATAATTACTAAAACATCTAATTGCCAAATTTCCAATGTCTTACCTATAATTAATTTGTCAGGACAAATAAAAAACTTTAAAGTCATTTTCTAGCGAGTTAAGGTCCAGTTATTGTGCAGTGTAGACAGCTTGATTGATTTTAACAGGAGTTCTCTTGAGCTTGCATGAAAATAATTGAACAATTTTGAACAAATTATAATTATCATTTTATATTGTACATCTTACAGGGAGCTGACACTGTTTTGGAGTAAACTTCTTATACGGCTCGAATCAAAACAGGCCTTTTTGGAGCAATGCAGACTGTTAGCACGCCTCTCTGGGAGTGTGTACCATATTCTGCTCCTCATCAAAGTCATTCAAGCTGAGGTTAGAAAAGTTTTTGTTTTTATGTCAGTGTGATTTGGAAGTCAAGGCAATGGCATTCAGGTGACAGTAACATTTTTGTTTTCTCAGGTGGAGAAAGGAGGACTTTCAGTGTGCATCGAAATGTGCATTCAAGCACTAAAAATGGGAGTCAATGATAATGAGGGCTGCAATATCTCCATCTGCAAAACAATTTCTTGTTTGCTGCCTTTAGACTTGGAAGTAAAACAGGCTTGTCAACTCACCGAGTTCCTGATAAAGCCCTCTTTGGATTCTTATTATGCTGTTGAGACTCTCTTTAATGAGCCCGACCAAAAGCTTGAGCAGGATGATCCACCGATTCTAAATTCACTACGCTGTGACCTGTTGTTGGCCTTAAAGACTAAGTGGCCTTTTGATCCAGAGTTCTGGGACTGGAAAACCCTAAAACGTCAATGCCTTGCTTTGATGGGTCAGGAGGCAGCAGCTATATTGTCTACTGACAAATTTACCGACAGTGAAGACAATGAAGTCCATGACCTTGATGAGAAATATTTTAGACATCTGCATTTTACCCATAGTCCTACTTATGAACTCAGTGAGGTTGAAGAAGAAAGAAAGAAGAAAAAGGAAGTGAAGAAGATGAAAGAGAGGGGATTTGTTTCTGCTCGATTCCGCAATTGGCAAGCTTATATGCAGTATTGTGTTTTGTGTGATAAAGAGTTCCTTGGACACAGGATTGTGAAGCACGCATTGAAGCATGTCCAAGATGGGATTTTCCGTTGTCCAATATGTGCTGAGACTTTTGAAACTAGAGCAATTCTAGAGCCTCATGTGGCATCACATGTGAAACAATCATGTAAGGAGCGCCTTGCTGCTATGGGTGTGAGCAAGAAACATCCCAGTTCTGACACCAAGTTAACACCAGCTAGCAGCACTTCAAGCAGAGCAGAGGAGCACTACAGCCGAAAAAAGCACTACAGCAAAACTGCAGCAAAAGTTAGCCAAGGGACAATTTGCAATAATTTGTATGCTTTAAACAGTAGTCCCATTACAAATGTGAAAAGTAAAATTAAGTCATCTTCCCCAAAACAGGGAAACCCTATTCGTGATGTTAACAACACTAAACTTTGTTCCTGCCCTGTTACAAGCTGTCAGAAAGTTTTTAAGTACTTCAGGAATTTGGTTGCACATGTTAAGGCCCACAAAAATGAGCAGGAAGCAACACATTTCCTTGAAACACAGAGCCAGAAGGCTTTGTGCCAATATTGTCAACGCCAGTTTGTTAATGTGACCCATCTTAATGATCACTTACAGATGCATTGTGGTGAGAAGCCATATTTTTGCATTCAGCTTGGATGTAACTGCAGCTTTTCCTCTCATGCTGAGCTTCTGATACACAGAAAAGAACATGCTGAATTTAAGGCACAGTGTGCATATCCAAACTGTGAGAGAATATTCAACGAGACATACTTGCTATATGATCATGAAGCGCAGCACTACATGTCGTTCTCCTGCAAAAGTCATAACTGTGACCAGGTGTTCTACACCCTGTCTGAGCTAAATCTGCATCAGAAAGAACACACAAAGCAGGACCGCTCTGCTGTTGATGTGGGCTTACCTTCTCAACTGGAATTACCAGCTTCGACTTGTCCTGCCTTAGAGTTGCCTTCAAGCCAAATTAAAGAGGTTTCTCAAGAGTCTACCCCAGTAGAAATGAAATGCACAGTTGAAAACATAGTAGACACTAATGATTCCACAGAACAGCCCAAGCACCTTGTATCAGGAACAGCTCAGTTTACAGAAACTAAAAATGATTCCCAGACTAATGCTACTCAGCCTGATGGATCTAAGACATCTCATTGTCTTGAGAGAACAAAGCAATTGCATCTTGAATCATGCTTTGTAAAACTGCACCCTATTCCCATCAAGTGCAATGATCCAATGTATTTAAATGCTCTAAAGGATGCTGACCGGGAAACTCAAACACTCTTGAAAGACAAGAAATTGTTTTCTTTCCCACAGAGTCAGCTTGAGCCTTCAACATTGAAGCCATCTCCCTCTGTGACAAAAGCCAACAGAGAAGAAGTTCTGACTCATGTGTGTCCATTCGAAACCTGCACACGGAAATACAGCACCTCAAAAAGTTTATCAAGACATGTCAAAAACGTTCATTCGGAGGCCTTTGAGGAGTGGAAACTGTCAAAGAAGTACAAACGGATTGCAGAAATTGCTGCAAAAAAATCTTCTTCTGAGCACACAATTGCTAGTTCTCAGATACTAAAATGGACAAGCCGTTCCAAACAAACTGGACAAACTGCATTTCTGGAATCAGTGATTCAGAGTCCTTCTTCTGCTTTTTCCAAACACGATAGTATGCAGTCTGCAAGTGCCAAGTTTTGCTCTCAGCTTGAAAACACTCAAAGTGCAACATCACCAAACCAGACAGGTCTAATAACTCAGACATGGGAAACACCTTCAATGGAAAATTTGGATTCAGGTTTTTCTGTACATGATCCTTACCGCTCTACGATTTTATCTGACAACCAACACACAAACCCGTCATACCATTCTGACACAGTCTTAAACTACGCATCTCCCTCATCTTACGATGAAATCATCCCAATTTCTGTGAATGCCCACACGCCCTCCAGTGTGATGAACGAATACGTGTCGAGCTCTCTTAGAGTACTACATGCACTTAACAGCGATCAGACTTGTGACTTGTCACAGGTTGAGTCAAGTGTTAATCCTGGATTCAGTCAAATTGGACAAAACCATCTCAATGATATTTCCATCAGCACCAGTTTGCTGCAAACAGGATCTTTGTCTGGACACAATGTCAGCCTATATTTTTCAACTTTGCCTTCCGAGGAAAGTCCTAGTTCAGTGCAGCCATTGGCAAATTCAAACAAAGAAATCAGCACTGACAGTACCAATGCATTATTCTCATCAGATATCAAATGTATGTCAAATCTTTTAAACCCTCAATTTAAGGAATCGGGAGAAGATTTCTTTGGTGCTGCCCCCTTGACTGATGAGAAAAGTCCAGAAGATTTTTGTAATCATGAACTGTCACAGGAAGGAACTGAAGGAATTGCCTCAGACGACCAGAACATTTCAGGTTTTGGAGAAACTGGGAAATCCAAAAAAATTAAATCATCTAAGAGAACAAAATGGCCTGCCATAATACAGGATGGGAAAGTCATTTGCTGCAGGTGTTATAGAGAGTTTTCAAGCACAAAGTCACTAGGAGGTCATTTATCAAAACGTTCTCAGTGCAAACCTGTAGATGAAATTGATCTTACTGCTGATTTACCAGTATCATTTCTTGATTTTCTGAATGATCCTGACATTTCAACGGTGCAAATGCCTCTCCCTGCGGATGACATACATGAACACAATGACAAATCCTGCATCTATGCACCATCAGAATCAAATATCTTTAATGGGAACACTTTAACAAGCGTGCATAGCACAGACAACCTCCAGAACACTAATATGTCCTCCCAAGACCCCTCTGAAATGACTACAAATTACAGTTTCTTCCATCCACCTGTAACAAACACAGGTACAGAAATCAAAACTGAAGCTGAATTCACCCCTGCAAATACTGGTGAAGATGGCAAAATCATAGAAATTGAAAGGGCACTACAGCGTCTTGATTTAGTTGATATACTTAGTCAAGATAAATGTGTATCTGTGAGCACTAAACTGCATGATCTAAGCCCTGAAGCTGTCACCAGAAATGATCAGTGTCACACAATTAAAGATCCTTTACAAAATGAGCAGAAATGTATTTTAAAGCCCTTCAGATGTAAAGAAGGCTGTGTTTATGGAGCAATGACAAAAGAAGCTTTATTTAAACACCTTAGCCGTGTGCATGATTACAGTGAGGAAAGGATAAATGAAATGAAGAAAAACCCCGACAAATTAGCTCCTTACAACTGTCATCTATGTTCTAAGTCATTTACCAGAACCACAGGCCTTAAAATTCACTACAAAAATGTCCACCATTTTTCAAAAGAGGAAATGTCTGGCTTGAAAATCGGTCTTGGCTATAGAAAGATCAGAAAACCAACAGAAAATGTGTCAGAAAATGCGCATACCAGGCTCACCGTCGACCAGGGAAAAGACTCCCTGTCAGAACAGTCTCAGTCCCAAATCAGTACAAATTTGACAGTTACATCTGTTGATTCCAATGTTAAAGGAAAAGCCAGCATCACCGCCAAAAGAAAAAATAAATGCCCCACTAAAAACTCCCTTGCAGTTCCCAGAACTGACACCTCCAGGACTGTGGAAGCGTCACAGAAAAATGTAGTAAATCTTGATGGGCTTTCAGCTACAAATATAAAACTAGAAAGCCCCTCTCTGACTGAAGAGAATCGTGTTATTGAATTAAGTGAGCCAGGTATGTTTGCAGTGCAAGAGCTGAGTGGTGGAAGTCCGTATCTCTTTCACGCACTTAATGCTCCAGACAAAAGAACAGAATATGCAACTCCACAATCTAAGAGAGAAACTGAGACACATTCAAATGTAATGGTTGATCTCAAAGAGAAAGCTAAAATGCCAGTAGACAATATCGATTTTGGTGATTCAAGTGATGCGCAAATTATGTACCGGCCATACCGGTGTGTGCATGAAGGATGTGTGGCTGCCTTTTCAATCCAACAAAATCTTATTCTCCATTATAGGGCTATGCATCAATCAGAATGCGATGACAAAAATAGTGCTAAAGAAACTAATGGAGTTGCCCAAGTGCAGGAATACAGATGCCAAGTCAAACAGTGCTCAAAAGTAGTGTCCAAAGTTACCAGTTTGTTGAAACACTATCTTTTACTCCACAGATGCACATTGGAAAAGGCAAGTGCATTGTTATCCGGTGTTGAGGTAGGCACATTTCAGTGTGACCAGTCAAAATGTTCTGCTCACTTCACGTGTCATTTGAAGTACATTGATCATATCAAAAATGATCACAAAGCAATAAAGGTTTCAGCAGATGGGGACTTTGAGAGCGTGGACCTCACATTCAGATGTCAGTTCGAAGGTTGTGACAGGGTGTATACAACCAAGTCAAACCTTCTTCGCCACCTTATGAAGAAACATGATGCTACTTTTGAAACTATGAAAGAGAAACAAGAAAATGGGATTGGGAATGATGTTCAGGCAAAAAAGTTAAGTGCAGGTTCTAACAATGGAAAAGAGAATATTGCAAATAACAACATTAAAATGAAGAAGAATAATTCAAAAAAGAAAGAGGACAAGGCCCAGAACCATTGGATGATGGTAGAAAAGCCTGCTCTTAAATCCACCGATGAAGCATCTGCCTTATGCAACGAAAAGCTTCCTTTACAGTACCCGTGCATGATTGAGAGTTGTGATTCAGTAATGAGTGCTGAGCACAGTATAATAAAACATTACACCACTCACGGTCTCACAGAACGGTACATTGAGGATCGGAGAAGCCAGTTCATATTTTGCAAGAAAAGCAACGAGACGCCCAGAGTGGATGATACCTCAAAAAATGTTGAGGTTGCGGAAACGGTCTTTGATGGAGATCAAATAGAGCATTCAAATGTCAGTTCTCAAGATGTAGGCCCAGAGCCTGCAACGGAGGTTGTAGGTAATGAAGGTTTCGCTTCCACAACCATGCCAGTAATCAAACGGAAAAGGGGTCGTCCACGGAAGTCAGAATGTAGAAACAAAATCAGTGTCGAGAGAAAACAAAGTCTTCGGAACTGCTCTGCTGAGCATGTTAAATGTTTGCTGAAAGTCTCAGGATCCATATTGAACTCATCAAACTCTCAAGGGAACCATGTGGATAATGAAGTTGCACTAAAACTTTATCAGCCTTCAGAGTTTGAGACATCCGTCCTGAAGTTCAGTGAAGACTCTCTATCCAATCCATCAAAACGACCGCGAACACTTCGACCAATCATCCCAGAGAGAGATCAAGCCCAATGCATTGTTAATTTCCGAAATCCACTAAAGATTGAGACTGTGAAGAATGTTAAAATTGTTATGTATGAAAACCTATCCACTTCTTCTGAACTTCTGCTAAGGCAACTTCAAGATATGCAGCCTATGGTTATCCTGACAAAGGGGCTGCACAGTTGATGGTTAGATGGTTATATATAGTAATCAAGGCCTTGTTCTCAGGACCACATACTGTGTCACATGCTGCTGACAGGTACATCCATTTACACTCTTGCATTTATAGTAGTTCCAACACCTTGTTTGTTAATGGATTTTGATTAGTGCTTTAAAAGAAGAAGAAAAGAAAAACTTTTGTACAATATTTAACATTTTGATGTACCATGATTATGGTTGTTATTAAAATACCATTTTGTATTTCTGAAATTCTCTGATAAAGATTAGATGAAAACATTTTTTAAAATGTACAATTTTATGTAGGATGAAAAAGTTATATATCCCTGTGGGATTGTATTCTTTTTTTCTTTTTTGCTGTTGTTGTTGTTGTTTTTGAAAGTATTTATTTTTAACTTAACGTTAGCGTGTCAATGTACTTGTCTTCCACCTAACATTCAATTTAAGTAAACTGAATGCTCAGTGTAAATTGTGGCATCCACATGATTACTTGGTGTCAGATTGTGGTGTTTGCAGTTCTGAGGTTCTTTTCACCAGAATTCAAGAATGAGGTGAAATGTTTCAGTGTGAACATTCAATATAGCACAGAAATGAAGGACAAAGTACAGACTAAGGAGGGGGAAAAATAAAGATATTACAAGAATTTACAAGTGCAGTGTTTTTGTGTGAAGAATTTACAATACAAATATGTGTTCCAAGGATGGACTTGAAGCAACAAACAAGACACAAATCAAACTTAGTGGCAGAATCAATGAAGAAATGTGAATGCAGCTGCTCTGATATCTCAAACACTGCTATGGCACATCAGGATTCCTCTAGTCTAGCTTGAGTACACCTCAACAAGGTCAGTCCCTTCTCGGCGTTTGTTGGCAAAGTGGTGGGTTGAGGATCAAGCGCTCCATTCTGAAAAGAAGACAGCCTGAGAACAAAATGTTTTATATTCATATGCTTTGAAGTGAACATTGTTACATCAGCATAAACTAACCCAATGCTTTCCAAACAAGAAAAAAAAAAATCCTTTAGACAAATCCTCCAGGTCCTGCACATTTGGTTTTCCCGCATCTTTTGCATATTTCAACCTTTTCCAACAGATACTGTGTATTTGAGTTCCATTATTTTACATAGAGAAAAATTAAAGGTCTCAAAAACAACTGTTACCAAAGGTGCAACAAACATTTGCTGATGCTCAAAAAGGCAATGTGATGCATTTAAGAGCTGAGGGGTGTGAAGATTTTGAACAGGATGATCTGGGTAAATTATACTTATTTTGTCTTGTGGGAAATGCAATTATCTTCTGTAGCTTTTAAAAGGGAAGTACTACATGAAAAAATAAGCTCTTTGAAGGGTGCTAAATGTGGAATTCAGAAACCCTTGCTATTAGCAACACCAGTGTCCATTAAGTGAACTGCAGCCAGCAACTTATTGCTCGTGCACAGGTAACACATGACTAAATGTGATTCGAGGCTTAATACTCATAGCGAAAATCTGATCTTTTTTCACTCTTCACTTAGAAGTTAAAAGAAGTTGGATGTCTTTGCAGCAATATACAGTTAACACACATCCAAATGCCATCCATGCTGTTGAGAGCACTTGTTCCATGTGTCACTGAATGGGAGGGAGACTCTTGGAAGTGCTCATAACCGTCACATCCTTTTGATTTTCCCAGATGTCCCGAGTTATTCACATAAAAACTGCCTTCAGGCATTCATAGACAGCCTAGGAAGTCAGGGAATGGCTTGTGTTTTAGGTTTTGTTTCAAGCTGTTCATGCATTGGGAATAAAAAAGGAGTTCATATGTGAAATTCTTGCATATAGCTCCTTTAAACAAAATGTGACCAAAAAGCAGTCATAAGGGTCCATTTTTTTGAAATTGAGATTTATACATCATCTGAATGATAAATAAGCTTTCCATTTATGTATGTTAGGATCGGACAAATGTTATGTGTTACAAGCCAATCACAGCTTTACAGTGTTAATCAGGAAAATAATGTTCCAGTGATGCAAACAAAATTGAATTCTGCTTTGAAGCAGCTCTAAAGAGGACAATATAGTACATTTTTCAGTTAGTTTCAGTTAATTCATTGTTGATTTAGTTATGTCATCATCCAGCTCAGTTGAGTTTTCAACCATTAGGGTCTTGCAATCAAGTTGATAATCGCGCCAAATATTAAGTGTCCCCATACATGCAAACCAAAAGGTGCTGTGGCGAGGAACTCAAACTCCATTGGTGACAGAAATAGAGGAAAAAGAATCTAGGCTCAGTTGGGGGGCCAGTTCTCCTCTGGACAGGTGAACCAACATGGTGGAGTTTAGTTCAGATTGTGGATTGGTATTATTTATTTACAAGACTGTATCATCACAAGTGGCAGATTAAACTCATAACGTATTCTATTGGCACAGTTTTTTGGACAGACCCCTTATAATAAACACTGACTCATCGTGGTTTTCTATTTTTTTTCTATGCTTCTATTTGCTTTATAACTGTGGTTATCAGTACATTTTTAAGATAAAAGTTGATTTTAGTTCAAGTAAATTGGTGTAGTAACGTAAGTTGTAAAATCTACAGGCATCAATATGTCAATACTTTAAACATTGTCGCCATTTTTTATTTTATTTAGCACAATATTTTTACAGTATATGTTGCTAATTCATATAGTACATTACTGTTTTCTGTATTTTGGGCTCTGTCATAAAATCTGCTTTGAACGTGTTTCAGGATCATTTATATAGGCACACCTTCTGCATTGATGGGGATTTATTACATTCCAGAGTTTGAAATTTCATATTTAACAGCTAGTGGATTTATAATCCACCCAAACCATTATTCCAGTAATACACCCAACAATTATTCTAGACACGCAATATGACATTCAAACTTATCCAATATGCCAAGGACAATACCTGTGCAAACTCCAAGGTTTTTTTTAAGTGTTGATTTAACTGCTCTTAGACAAATCCAAAGCGTTCTGTGTTGTGCTCTCTCTTATCTTTCTTTTTAATGTTGTTAGCAAAGCATTTCTACACAACCATAATCAAAAACTGATTTTATCATTGCTTGGTCATCAGAAAATGTCTATCCACTGAGTTACTGAGTCCCCACTCTCTTGCAGCACACACAAACATATATATATATATAAATATACTATATAGTTTTTTTAAAGAATTCTCTTCTGCTCACCAAGCCTGCATTTATTTGTTCCAAAGTACAGCAAAAACAGTAAAATGCTAAACTATTTTTACTATTTAAAATAACAGTTCTATTTGAATATATTTGAAAATGTAATTTATTCCTGTGATTTCAAAGCTGAATTTTTAGCATCATTACTCCCGTCACATGATCTTTCAGAAAGCCTTCTAATATTCTGATTTGCTGCTCATAAAACATTATTATTATTATTATGATTATTGAGTTGAAAACAGCTGAGTAGATTTTTCCAGGTTTCTTTGATGAATAGAAAGTTCAAAAGAACAGCATCTATCTGTTATCAGCATTAATCTTTTGTAACATTATAAATGTCTTTATCATCACTTTTGATCAATTTAAAGCATCCTTGCTAAATAAAAGTATTAATTTCTGTCATTTCTTTTTCCAAAAAAATAAAAAAAATAAAATGATAAAATACTCCAAGCTTTTGAATGGTATAGTGTATAATCTTACAAACCTTTTTTATTTCAGATAAATGCTTTGGATCTTTTTATTCATCAAAGAATCCTGATAAAAATGTACTCAACTGTTTTTAATATTGGTAATAATATAATAATAATAATAATAATAATAATAATAATAAAATGTTTCTTGAACAGCAAATCAGCTTATTAGAATGTTTTCTGAAGGATCACGTGACACTAAAGACTGGAGTAATGATGCTGAAAATTCAGCTTTGAAATCACAGGAATAAATTACATTTTCAAATATATTCAAATAGAAAGCAGTTATTTTAAACAGTAAAAATATTTCACAATATTACTGCTTTTGCTGTAGTTTGGATCAAATAAATGCAGGCTTGGTGAGCAGAAGAGAATTCTTTAAAAACATTAAACATCTTTTATATTTATATATATATATATATACAAACCCGATTCCAAAAAAGTTGGGACACTGTACAAATTGTTAATAAAAAAGGAATGCAAATCTCATAAACTTATAGTTTATTCACAATAGAATATAGATAACATATCAAATGTTGAAAGTGAGACATTTTGAAATGTCATGTAAAATATTGTCTCATTTTGGATTTCATGAGAGCTACACATTCCAAAAAAGTCGGGACAGGTAGCAATAAGCTATAATTCTATAGCAAAGACTATAGAATACCTAAGACGTGTCACTCGTATAGTTTTGAATGAATGGGGAAAAATGCAACGCTTAATATGGCCGCTCAATGGCAGGAGGCCCCGCCTTCTGAATGAAAGAGCCAATCGCTAATCGGTGAAGTCAGCGCGTCACAGCAGCTGCCCTTAGAAGTCCCGGTTGCTATAGAAACAGCGCTCTGAGACACGCGCTCTGGACTGCACATGCGCACTGGCAGATCTAGCCTGAAAAATAAGCTTTTTATAACGCTATTTGAGCAAAAGAAACAACATGTATGACACAGTTGTTGTCCGATTTCATTGGTGATTTCAAATATGAAATTTAATCGTAAGCTTAATGAACAGTTTTGGAGAATTTGATATTTCCCCATACAAAGAGATAGGAGCTGCTCTTGGATGCCCGAGAGGCGTTTCAAAGATGGCCGCCGAGTGACATGAC
>JAUZSZ010000126.1:2539295-2551872 GCA_034780575.1 Labeobarbus marequensis
GGTCCAGCTAACACCCACACAGCTGGCATGTTTACCTGTTGTGGCTTAACCTTGTGGGTATGAAATAAACACTGACAGAGTCTAAATGCACCATCAGAGAACATGGCAGTCTGAAATGTCACTTTAAATGTTTCGGGTTCAATGATTTTGCCTCTCCAAAACTGTTTCAGCCAAAACTAAAATTCATTCAAATTGCTGTGGCCATGTCATGGCATCACTAGGCTGTCGGTGCATCAACTAGGCTGAATATTCTCATTAGGCTGATTTATAGCAGTCTGCCAGTGCCGATGCAGCATATCACAGACAAATGGCTCCGGCACAGGATTCTGGGATGGCACCGTTCTCCCCTCCCACAAATCACTGAGCGCTGGAATAATCAGACACCTCCCTGACATCTATTAACCACGAGGAGCACATTACCATGACAGCAGAGTTTTAATGCCATCTAAAGGTTCACCACGAACATCAGCAGGGTAAAACTGGCACCACATAAGCGATCATATGCAAGCCTCAGGATTATTCAGAAAACAGATGGCGTTTCCTTTCAGCAGCTAGAAGAGTTAATTAATAGGCGGCCCTTCGGGACTCAGTGAAGACTCTTCCAGCTATCCATCAAACGTGTTTGGCGAAAACAGCCATTTTCACCTCATAGGTCTTTCATTACACTGAGGTTTAAAACTGAACTGATATGACTTACAGATTAGTGCAGAGCCAAATAAATAGGTGAAACAGTTCAGTTTCAATGAAGTCAGATCATCGTACATGGATCTTCTCGTGTGAGAGCTCATTTCTTTCTGTTGAACTATGTTAATAGGGGATTACAGAGTCAGTTCTCACCTTTACATAGGATTTCTCCGTGTCCACTAATTCCTGGATGACCTTGCGTAGTCTCTCTGTGGCCGACATATGACGTGGACAGTGCCTGAGCATAGGAGCCTCTGGCCCCGTTTGCTCCTGGCCCTCCATCAGACCTCCAGAGCCTTCCTGGAAGGAGTGGTACAGCGAACAAACTGTATCCACACTCTGCAGGAGACACATTTAAAATAATTGCATTAAATACCGATGTTAAGTAATCCGTCAAATGCTTAGGAAAACAATAGAAAATGTACATAGAAAAAAATGGTATAGCATTTACTATTTTTCATTAATTTTTACTCAGAAATTGCTAGTAAATTTCACAAATAATTACAAAGGAACAGCAAGTAACACTGAATTAATCAAGACATTGTCAAGCAGAAAGACTAAAATAGAATTTCCTTGTAAAACATGACATGAAACAGATGATTGGAGCAATTTTTTTTTACAGTGTACGGATTAGATATTAAGTATACATTTTGCACTTTTAGTATTCATACTGACAAAATTCTTCTAAAGGGCTGTTCACACCAGTATTGCTGTCAGTTGCATGCTACTGTAATAGTGCAAAGTAAAAATCAAAATAAAATACTGATAAATAAAATATTAATAAAAAAATTATTAAAACATTTCCATTTTGTTCCACTTGTTTTGCATATCACTTACTGTGAGTTTTTATATGTTCCTGTTTATTATTTTAATAAAAATAAAAAAAATTATATAGCATTTTTTAAATATCTGTAAACTTGACATGTGGTGTACACTTACAGTATACTTAATATACTGTCATTATATTAAGAGAACTTCACATGAAAATATTGATGTTATATAAGAACATATTTTAACGAGTAACTGTATTAAATATGCGTCATGAAAATAAGTGCAAGAATAAACATCGTACAACATAAAAAGAAACATTTATAAACAAGAAACTATTGCACTAAAGGGGAAAAATAAATATGCGAAGAACACAACAATCATGCAAATTAACATTTTTTAAGCTGTGAATTCTATTAAATGTCATGTATTTTCTATGAAATATGAAACAAATGTATGCTGTATTGTACAAATGGATAAAGGGAAAATTGCGGTTTTTAGTGCATCTATCTTAAAAATGAAAAGTCCTTTATTCCTCCTGTTATTGCATTTTATGAAAACACATGAAATTTGAAATCTGAAAGCTTTTTCTAGCTTGGAACATGATAAGTACAGATTCATTGTGACAGAAATGGTCCATATAAGATGTACAGTATATGCAACTATTACATAATTAATGCTGGATCTACACCCTACAGATTCAGCTGCATCACATCTTCTTAAACACAGTTTCAAAATAATAAGACACTGACGATTTGAAGGGTTGCATCTCATGTCCAGGTCTGTCAGCATTTACAGTGGTGAGGTTCCCAGCCAAATTCTTATTAAGGTGGTACATCAATACAAACAGCGATATTGCTTACAGTGAAAGTCTCAAAATAAAGGCTGCAGCATCTCGGTTTCAGCTCTCAGAGAGCTGTGAACAAGTGAAACAGCTGACAGGGACAGATCTGTGACCACAGGGGACAAAAACAACACCAAAGCCCTTTTCTGGCTTTAAACCAGCCAGACAGACTCCATATTGAACAGAGCACATGCACCCTGCTGTTGCGAAAATATATAAACTCAGCACTTCGACCTTTTCCACACATGTATGTTAACTTGCGTCCTATTGACTAAAGACCTTAAAACCACCAATCAATATACAGAGACAGAGAGCACATTACCATGCAAAGAGTGTTTGTGTGAAATGAGTCGGTGACTCAGCCAGAAGAGCAGCAAGAGAAAATGGGATCTCACAAGGAACAAGCAGATTGCTTCTGCAATTCGGTTTACTAATTACAGCACGGCCACTCTAGAGACCATGTCCTTCAGTAGCTTCAAAGTCAGTTTAGTGTGCCGTGAGAGAGAGAGCAAGAGGAATAGGTAAGCTCAGCCGCAATCTTCTGACAGAAAGCTTAGCTATAGTAGGACCACCCAAAGCAAACACTGGGGCTCCCAGGACATCATCTCACACATTAGTTAAACAGAGATTAAGGCACCTCAAAAACACTGCAGAGAAAAATAAACATTATGCCTCAGCATGTAGGTTGCATTAAATACACAGTGTGCATACATGCACTGACAAGTGTAATTAACTATATGCACACAAGCATAGATGGCTGCTTTCAAACGCTCCTGTATTTGTGTGACAGCGCTCAGTGATCAGTGTCAAATGTGTTTTTGCAGCATTGAGCACTGGAGCCAATCACAGACATGTTTGTTGTGCATGTGAACACAATGGCCAATCAGACACATGGAGCGCAGACTGTCTCAGTATACTTTGGGCTTAAGTGACTTTACAGACAACTAGCGACATATTTAGCAACTTTTTGAACCGTATCTACTTTCCAAGAGTCAAGGTTTTGCTTTCCTGGTACAGTCACACTACTCTTAGTCTGCTCTGCTCAGAGAGTGGCAGAGAGGAGTAGTGCGTTTATATAGAATAAATAGAAAAACGTGCTGCTGCTTGATCATTTTACATGTAAATACAGCCGAAATCACAGTACAGCCATTGTCTTTAACTTCTGTGTATGGTGATTTAGTCAAATGATGACACGGCTGTAAATCAGGATATTTTAGAAGTGTAGAGCAGCAGTTTCTAAATAGTTTAAAAGTGACAGCTGGATAACACGATAATATGTAAATGAGAACAGGTCATTGGGAATTCAACTGTATTAAATACAGTATGTGAGCACAGACAGTAGGAGAGAGGCAAAGGGATTAAATGGACTGACTCTAGGCAGACTGCAAATTTGACGCAATGATTCCATGAATATGCTAATTAGCGTATGATGCCATCTAGCGACATTTAGTGGCTTTTCGGAGCAGGCTTTAGCTACTTTCCATTGAAAATAGTTGACAACATTGGTGTGAGTTCTGCTTGCTTGCAATTCATTTTGCTATAACCATCAAGTATAAACACAATGTAAATAAGAGATTCATTCTGCAGTATAGGCAGTTTTTTGTTTTTATATTATAGTATTTTCACTGTCAGTGAGCGTGTGTTGCAGGGGAACTGAAGTGATATCAGCTTCACTGATTATAAAGGGAGCACTCTTTGCTTGGTTTCTGCATATAACCCATTCATAATTTGAATACAAGCTTTATTTTTTCTGCTGCTAAAGTAAGTACACACTGCAATGTTTCGGGAGTGACAAATGTATTAATATGCAGGACTGAATCTGAATAGTGCATTAAAGTCTTGCAGTTCAAGTCCAACAGGTCAAATAAGATTTTATTTCATAGCAAACTTTAAGGTTTGAAAATACATTGGTGAATTGCTAATGTATAAAGCCATGTAAATTCAGTGGATAAAGATTGGCCATAAACTATCAAATAAAGCATTTTGCTCCAAAATGGAATCTGTTGCGTTAAGCTGTGCCAGTGGCTCAACTAAGCTTTACCACTAAACATAAGACAAAATACTGAACTATTTCACTACATTCAAATATATTGTATACTTCTATTTTCCTGTCTTTGGAATGAAATCAAGAATTAGTACATATGAAATGTAAATGTGAGAGTGTAAAAGCTGTGTCACTGAACCAAAGTGTTATTTCATACACTTTGTTCTAATTTCAGTTGATAGGAGACACTGATTTTTTTCTGAAATTTGTGTCATCATTCAATCTCCCTAATGTATGAGTTTCTTCAATGGAACACAAAAGATAATATTTTGAAAGTCTGTGGGGTCTAATGAATCCAAATGAGCACTGGAGCCCACTGACTTCCATTATATGGATGAAAAAAGTCACTGAGACACTGACATAGTAAATAAGACATTTAAAAAATTTTTTTTAATTTGTTTTCCACAGAAGAAAGAAATGCAAACCAGTTTGGAACAACATGAAGGCCTATAAATTGTGACAAAATAAAGGAAAAAAGGAAAAAGTTACATGACTCTCCCCAACACTGTAAAGTGTTATAGTCTCAAACATCCTAGATTTCAGGATATAATAAAATAAAAAAAACTCCAAAAGACATAGATAAGACGCAGAGGGAGGCAGGAGACATCATGTGGACACATTAATCGAGCACCTTGTGCTAGTGTCGGTGGGAAACCCCAGTCTGGCACAGACAGATAACAGTTATTGTGGCTAGTGCATGTGTCATTTGTTTTGCTGCAGTCACCAGAAGGTTAAGAGGAGCGCTGCAGGTTGTGAAGACTCCATACAGGTTCCTGTTAACCTCACGAAAGCACCTGAAAATTATGGCTTTTCTCACTACACATACATTTACACTGAGTGTGAAATGGCTATATAAATTCATGCCAAGTCACTGTGAGAATCGGAACAGCAAACAGGCCAATACAGTATGACAGAATGGTACTGCATAAAATGTCTCTGTTTGCATGCTGGGTGACCCAAATTCTAATTAACTATGATAAAGGAACCATGTGGAGGTGAAAAAGACAGTCACATAAGAAATAAGAGTTGAAAGCTTCAGTTCTCGATTTCTTATTCTCAAGTCCCTAGATGACACCTCCTTCAATGCTGTGATACCAGCTGTCAAAAAGCTTCAGTCTCACAATCTATCCTCCTTGACAGAAAATGTTCACAGCTCACTCTTTGCAGAAGAGCGAAACTGCTTGGCAGCGCAAGTTTGTGATCCGAATGATGCATTGGACCCACTTAGACCTTATTAACATCTGTTTTAGGTTATCTGAATGTGATAGACAACACTAAATATAGTTGTAAGTGGGGTCCACTGCATCTTCAAAATGTATTACTATACACTAAATGGATTGAAAGCAGTGCATGCATGCAAAAAAAAGAAGATAAATGCACTCTGTTAGGCTCACTATTAATCCCTCTATACATGCAACATTGTTAGTGAGCAGGTTTCTCCCCATCTTTCCCATCTCCCTATAAAATCCTGTCTTCTCAACACACATTCACACTCTAAAAAATCTGCAAGAATGCCACTTCTGTTTAAATGACATATAAGCTACATTCTCCAGTACAACTACATGTATCCGTTTTAAACTGCTTTCTCTTAATCCCTTTAAAAGCATAAGGAGTATGGAGTACTACGCATTTACATGATGTTTCAGAATGCTGCTTTCTGCAACAACCCTGGAATAAACCGTTTTCTGAAGTCCATGTAAATGGGGTCACAGTCCAAGAGCGGATAAAGTTTCAGAGGAATGCAGCGCCTCACTGACATTCCTTGGTTTTACTGTATTCTTACTACACTAAAACATGCCATGAATGTGAAGGGCATAACTAAAATACAGGCAAAAAAGTCACTTGAGAGGAGGGAGGTGCCTCTGCTGAACGATGATTGACTCATTACCCTGTCAATACCCGCTTATGTCTGTAAATGGTCCTCACATCTGCTTGAACAGGTCAAACTGGTGGAAAGAGATGAACTATTTACAAAGTATTAACCCTCTCAGATATACCATTTTCAGACATGTCTAAATTGAAAACAAACTCCACAAAGTCAGCTGGAGTGTTTAGTGAGCATTCAACTTGGTCAAAGGTGAACTACAGCAATTTTTTAGTTTTAATCAATTACTGAGCAAAAATATGAAACCTTTAACCTTTCCCATGACTCACAACACCTATAATAAGGATTCATAATTTGAGCGTTCAGGTCATATTTCTTGGGAAATGTCATCTTTATGCGGTTATGTCATGTCTGCAAGCAAAAAGACTATGGTTTGACTATTAAAGTGTGTGCAGTGTGGTGGGAAGTGAGTTAATAGTCCTGACAGCTTGTAGCCATAACTAATAAGCAACACCATTAACACAATGGATCACTTAAAAAGGCAACCATCTAAGGAAATGCCTATTGTTAAAATAAAGAAAACTTGTTCAGAGAAGAGTAAAGAAAAATTGACAGAGCCCATAATAAAACACGTTAACATCAGGCTACCTTTTCAGAGATAACAACTCTGAAGCTTCAAATAATTTAAAAGAGATCCAGAGCTGGCTTTTTTGCTTGACAGGTATTTACAAGATATCCTTGAGTAACACCTCAACACTAGACAGCCACTTCTTTGATATTGCATCTTTAAATTAATGTATGATCAAGAGAAATGAATAACTACACAAAATGTGTAGTTAACACACATGTAGTAACAAATGCTTTTTACAATACTAATTAATGTTTTTGGTATATTTTTTAAGAGCCATGTTTTAAAATGCATAAATAATGCAAATATTTCAAATAAGTAAATAAACACTGTGATAATATAGAAACTGAAAAACATTATAGAGTTGGTTTTTATGTGTTAAGGTGTTTCATCCTGTAACTACAAATGTACAGTATTTGTGTCAAACACTAATAAGCAATTCTTAACATTAAAAAGGCTCCATCTCTAATGGATCAGACTCTTTTTTTCATTTATACATTTAAAACATGATGAATCGTAATAATACACAATTTACTTGCTAAATAAACAGTAATTCATACAATCAATAAAACAAATAACCTTGTTAATAATTAATCAGGATCAGTATTTTTCTTGTTGATCCTCTCAGACTTAAAGATCAGTACTTAAAGATCGATCTGCTCCAAATTGAAATGCAATCAAGTGATCACTAGAGACACCCATGAGATGCTTTGTCTCCATCCTCTTGTTCTGACTCATAAATACACTCACCATGAAAAGCAGCCTATAAAGTATCCTCCAGGCAGCTATGGAATGGAACTTGGTCCTTCTGGCCAGAGAACAGCCCTTCCTTCTAATCTTTCCCACCCTGAAAGTTGGCATGTTTGTTGAGTTAGTCTTCAGCTCTGGTTTTGTCACACTCACACTCCTGCTCCACATTAACTCCCTCTTCCAACTGCAAGTCAACAATCAAGCATTTCCAAAATCCTTGGTGTTAGGCCCATTACAGTATCTTTTTAAAGCTTTGGGCTTTCTGACAGGACCTAAAAAGTCGATCACTATCAGGTTTTGTGGACATGGACACTACACTGAAACTGCTGCTGCCCACTGAAATCTGCATATCAATTGCTGGCTCGCATGACCCCGCTGCAGTTTCCAGAGAGCATAATGAAGTGCTCAGACAGTTTGCAAACACTACCAGTAGCCTAGCCTTTCAATAACATCAGCACAATGGTAACATTTCTGGATGGCCTGTGAACACTAAGGCTAACGTTACCACACATACTGTAAAGAGAATTGTCTGAAAATATCAACCAGAACTACACCGTCACAGAGGAGAAGGAAAAAGACAATGATTTTATTTGATTTAAAACTAGATCTGCTTTTCAAACAGTCTCAAAATAGTCTGAAATGTTCCATAAACATCAAGCTTGAACTCTCCTCAGTGTTTTGCTCTGGGCTACCACACAGCTCTCAGGCAAAGATCCTATTCTTAGATTACATTTGATGTCTGGTTCCGCGCAGTAGTCAGAATAAACCAGTGTGCTGCCCATGGTTAGTAATCAGAGATGCCTCTCAGAGTGTTGTTTATTTCAAATACAGATCTTGCAACACTAAACCTTGTTAGGATCTGAACAACACATTAAACATGCACCGAACAAACACTTCCCAGTCAGACCTTTAGATCATAAGGTTTTGTTTGTTTTGTTTTTGCAAGCAATTTATTTAAACATACATATATATTAATCCTTATATATGCACATCTTTTACTCTGATAAAGTAGAAAAACATTGTAAACCAGACACCTTTTTATGCTATAAAAGTGATTTTTCGAGATTATTGGAGTATGTTATACAAGAAAATACTATTTCAGAATTTCATGTTCAATTCATTGTTACTTGTCATTTCTTTGTAATGTTTACTAGAAAAGTAAGTGAAAATTATTCAAAAAGTAAATCAAGTAAAATCATTTTTCGGTAAATGACAAAAATATCTTTTAATGTAACAAATCATTTGTTCAGGCATTACTAGTCATACAGTGTGTTTGCGCAAGATTTTATCATTTAGTGGGTGCAGGTCTTCATCTTGTAACAAATCTGCTGCTTGTTAGGCAAGGCAAAGCTAGGCATGACAAGTCAAGTTTATTTGTAATGCACATTACACATGGTGGTAATTTAGTTTCACTTTCCCCGGCAACACAAAAAAGATTAATGTCTTGCTCATGTGGAAGATAAAATATACAGTATAATCAAAATGTTAATGCCACAAGTTCAGTATTCACAAGATTCATTTTTTGTCTGTTTCAACGTCAACGCAAATGTAAGTAAAGAACCACACTTTGTGTAAAATACACAGGAGTAGATTACATTGGACAATACAATTATCTTTGGGGGAAGTATGAATAATTGTGTCTTGGGACCAATGGTTTGTGTAATTTCTATTGCTTTGCATGTTCAAGGACTTTGTATTGTTTAAGAAGTATAATTTGCCCAATTTTTAATAAAAATATAGCTCTTATTGACTATTAATGTACCCTGCTTAAAAAGATCCTTAAAGGCTAGTTCTGCACTAAAGCATGTTTACAGCTGCAAAACATACTATTAGACTCATTAAACCAACATCATCCAAAGCAACGTGCACAAAAAAGAGTCCGTGTAACAAAAGGAAATCCCATGAATACAATCACTGAGTTCTGGCACTTTATAAGCTGAATGAAACCATAACAAAGAACAAACAGTGGTGACTTCTCTAAGGTCACTGGAGAGGGACTCTGGGAGGCTGAAGGATTATGGGTCTTGTACGTCTGCCAAGAGAAGGATTATCCTCATTTGGCATATTCTGTGGGCAAGGTGTTAAACTAAAGCTAACTCCCCTCTTCAACAAGTTACCACCAACAAACAGCGAGTAACTCTTACAGCACTTCAATTCTGACACACTCATTTTATTGTGTTAATTCCTGGAAACCCAGACTAACAAGATCTTGCTCATACAACATAATAAAATAAAAATGTAAGGAAAGCCAAGAGGATGTAATGTCCCTGGAGAAAGCACTGGCCATTGCTCAGAGGAAAATGTCCTGTCACGCTGTAGAAGAGGCTCTGACAGGCTGTGATTCATCCCTGAGGTTACAGCAATTGTGCCATGTAGCCATCTTCTTTTTAAAGCCCGATAAATAAAGACACACATTCATAAATCGACGTGGATAGCCAGGCAATCCAAACGGCACTTGCATTTATGTGCTCTAGTGCACATTTTAATCTATTATTCTTCTTCATCATCCACTGAGTTTTTCAAGCAAGTTTTCATATTGAAACCCAATCTGTCCAAATAATGTGCCCGATTACAGCGAAAACAAGAAAGTGATGTTAACTCAATGTTAATTAAGTGATGTTAATTATCAACACCAATGCAATTAAGCTGAAATTATTTGGTAAAAACTGATTAGGAGTCAGTCCCCCCTCGTCTAAAAATAAGAGCTTTTGGTACCATGAAAACCGATCCTTCTGCAACATTCTGGCAGGCCATGCAGGCAGCAATTTCCTCCAGCAGTCGGGCCAGCTTGTTCTGGAGCAGCCGGTGTAGAGTGAGAAGAGTTGAGTTGAGGAAGATATCCTTGCCTTCCTTGACACAGTCTGGCCAGAACCAGCACATGGCAAGGAAGGAACAGAGAACCTCGACCGGCGAGTGCTCACAGAGGCAGAGCTCAATGAGCGAGGAGAGGTAGATGCATGGCCTGGCATCCCGTTTGGTCTGCTCTGCCATTGGAGCTGACCCCGTCCCATGGGCAGTGCTTGTAGTGTTAGTTGTTCCTGTTCTACGGATCCCTTCCCAATCTCTGGCTGTGTACAGGACTGTTAAATAAGCCCAGATTATTAGTCAGCTCTCAGCCATATGCTGACTGACTGGCTTAGTCATTCCCATCCCCCTAGTTCAATGGTAAACACTGAGGGTTTGGTAATTAGAAATTATGGGGTAGCTCCCAAACTGGCTTTGGAGAACACTTTGCTTGGTTGTGTGTATAAGTTTTTGCAGCCAAAGATATATTTTTGGAATGATCAAGACTTTCCAACTTCAAGCATGTCTTGTCAAATACTTCTGCTAATGAAGTAAACTTAAAAGCTGAGCTAGTTCACAGCTTGATATCAAGAGCCTTCCCAGATACTACAGCCCCTTTGCCTATAAATAAGGTTAATTTCCTGATCCATCTCTTTATGGCAGATGATGACACAGCGCCAGAATTTAGGAAATAAGAGAGAGAGAATTGGGGGAAAAATACCTTTGTTTGAAGTGGATTGTTTCTGTCCTAGATGCCAGTAAAGAGTCCATACAGAGTTTCAGACTAAAATAACCTATATAGTAACATCTATGATGTTTTACACAGTAGGTACATGAACAGGTGCTCGCTGTTCACCCACAGTAGCTTCAAAATTAGTTTATCCTACATGTCAGGAACTATATCTTTGTGCAGTATAGTACTGAATGTGTTTAATTACAAAAAAAAAAATGTTTTAATGAAATTAGACTATATCAATAAAGTAATCTTCATAGATTTTACAGTGGATGAATTTTAGAGGGTTGTCTTTGTCTTTGGTGGTTATGAAATGGACTGTCATTTTCCAGAAGGATAACTCTCGAAACTCAATAGATCAAAAAGTTTCAGAAGTTTGGAAAGTGGAAGCAAACACCTGGTCACACTTTATTTTAAGGTCCAATTCTCACTATTAACAAACCATTAACTAGGAGTTTTGCCTGAAAAAACACCTAATTTGCTGCTTATTAATAGTTAGCAAGGTATTTGTTAGTTTTAGGTACTGGTTAGTATTAGGGATGTAGAATATGGTCATGCAGAATATGTGCTTTATAAGTACGAATAAACAGCCAATATGTTAATAATATAGCTTGCTATTAAGCAACTAGTTAATACTGAGAATTGGTCCCTACACTAAAGTGTTATCAAACACCCAAATAATGACAACGGAAACACAGCCACATGCTGCCTGCAACGGCACATTATATACCACACTACAGTTTATGCCAGACATACTGACACATTTTTCAATCATATAAACTACCCTCTCTTCAACCCTAACAGAGGTACTAATCTTGTGTGACAGCAGCCATATCATGATCAAATCAATTTACAGAATTTTAATACAAGTAATTACAAAACAAGGAAAGAAATGTGTTTCCTATGGACTCTGATAACAGTTTCACACAGCTCTCTTCACAGCTCTCAGCAATTCATAAACTCAAGTGCAAACAGACCCAGATACGGGAGTATTATGAACTGCTATGTGCATAGGGACTGACAGTTGTTCATCTGCAAACAATAAAAAGGATCCCTCCCCCATCTAATCCACCTCCTCAGCAGATCAATTACAGAATGATAACTGAAGTTTCTCACAGCCACAAGCAAAAAACCTTTGCAAAAGAGGAGACTTCATAACATGAACTCAGTAAGACAGCCAACAATGTGTAATATACAAAAATCGCAACATAACATGCAGAGTTGTGTTCCACTAGAGCAAAAATGCACTCAGAGGTGCCACTGTCCACATGAATTTGGACTCACCATCTGGAAAACTGGAGTGAAAACACTTTATGACCATTTGAAAACATACATTTTTCAGTGTATTCCTGTGTTATTTATTCTGGTGTGGGAAGGCAATAAGCAATGAGCAGTGCAGCTCATCAACATGAGCCTTTAATTAATACATTTGCACATCAAGAGTGGAGTAGGCTTGCAACTCAAAGAAAAATAAATCTCTGTAGATTGGGAGACCTCTTGTTTACTGTGCTCAGCTT
>JAUZSZ010000126.1:3387628-3403198 GCA_034780575.1 Labeobarbus marequensis
ATATTACACAGGCATAAGCTACTTAAAATAAAGTGTATCAAGATTGTACTTAAGTGTACTTCATGTGTATCTATACTACACACCTTATCCAGCTGCACCTTAGTTTGATTTAACCCACCACTACACAGCTTAAATACGTGTAATACCTTTCTAATTACATTAAAATGAGAGAACATTAAACAGGCATAAGCTACTTAAAATAAAGTGTATTTAGATTGTACTTAAGTGTACTAGTAGCGGTGTAACAGACTCGGTCTGATACATATGTGTAACAGTAGCTGCCTATTACATCTACATAATTACAAACTGTAATTACAGGCTGTTCTATTAACTATTAACTCTATTCTAACTTAGTTACATGGTAAGTACATTTTGTTTCATGTAGGTACAATGGCTACTAAGCACTTAATTAGGTAATTACTCTGTATTATGACACCTTAAAATAAAGTGTTACCAAAGACTGTATGGTTAAAATGTCTTTTTGGACAGTTTTCATTTACACTAGACCCAGTTTAGGCAATTACAATTTTATATGGCAGTATGCTACTTCATTAAAATATTTGGGGAGAATATCTGGTTTACTTCATCTATAAATCTCTATTTGCAGTTAGAGTGAACATCTGTATACTATATGCAACCAGGCTTCATACAAGTTATTGGTGCATTATTAGTGCATTATTTGTTCATTATTTGGTTTTATTTGAAAAACAGACGCATGCTGAATGGACTGAAAATTCTGTGATATTTCAAATGTAATCTGGAATGCATTTTTCAAGCTGAGGTCAGACCAGTTGCATAAACATAGTCACCATATTAACATTGTGTCTTAAGAACTAGTTTGACTAAATGGTAATCAGTCTTGCTTTCTGGATTCAAATTAGACCAGTCTTTGTTTTTATCTAACGGAGTCTTGCAGAAAAAAAAAAAAAAAGATGACTAATTTTCAAGACTAGTCTAAGCAGTTTATGCGTCCACCCACAGGTGTTTTTGTGTTTCAGTTGTTCTTCTGTCCTCTTGCTCTGACTCAGCCTCCTCTGGTAGGATGTTCACCATGGCTTGTGTGCTCCAGGTGGTCTTCATGCATGTGGAGCAGCTCTGATGGTGACTAATAAGGCCAGTTTATGTCCCACACTCCCTGAGAGTGTATGTGGATGTTGTTTTCTGCAGGGCTTTAGTCAGTGGCTCCTGCTGTCTGGTTGGTTAGTTTCTCCTTTAGCCTCTTATGGGCTGCCTTCTCCACCACTCTGTACTGATCAGTCTTCAAAGAACCTGAGTGGGATGCATATTAGCAAGAGAGAACCATGTACTTCCAGAAGCTGATGTCTGACAAAGAGCAGTTCTTACTGATGCCAGAGCTTTGATCTATTAGTCATCAAATCTGTCTCTCTTTAAAACTGTGGAGTCACAATTCCTCATGCGATTTCTTTCTTTAGCAGCAGAGTCACAATTTGTGGTCAACTACAGGAGGTAAAGTCCAAATACAAAAAACACTGTAAAACTTGGTAACCTTTAAATGTTAGTGTAAAAAGAATTCGACTTGATTTAACCCATAAAAACTGAGTTTTGCTAGTATAGTTGGTATAAATGAATGTATTTAAGATGATTCAATTATGTAATCAGTGATGCCACTGTGTAATGACAAATGCAATTACATGATGATTTACCAGTTAGCAATTGGCTCTTTTATTTAGAAGGCAGGAGCCACTCTGGAGCAGTTGCACTCATGTTGCAGTTTCTCCCATTCATAGCATGACGAGTGTAGCATCTTGGTTTATACTGTATGCAGTTTTTGGTGGAGTCTGCCAGATAATTTCGGTATTTTCACATGCCACCATCGGTCAAGTGGGAGACGTCAGAGCATTTAGCATTTGCCTAACAGCATGTACAAATTAAGCATGATGTAACAACGTTCTGGTCTTCTTCTTATTTTCTTGCTCACACTGAAAATGAAAATGTTGTGTGATGCGACACTCTCGGCCAATCAAAAATAAAACCAGCGAAACAGCACAACAGAATTCCAGCACCAGCGTCTAAAACACACACACACACACACACACACACAAATGTTTTTGTTTTTGTTTTTTTTCTTGCCAAAACCAGCAGTTTTATATGGATTGTTTTATGGATTGTTTAAATGCATATTCTCAGATTAGAGAATATAGCATTTTATTTTGCATTAAAGTGTGTGAACTTTCAGGTAGGTTTAACTTTTGACTTATCCTGACAAAAATAGTTTTTGTTCATTTTAGTTGTCTTTGGGGATATATTTCGCTTTATCAGTTTACTCTTGTTGCAAATAGGCCTTAAGCCAATAAAAATGAACTGTTGTGAACATTGCTTTTTATATTAGTACTGGACCTGTGATAGGCAGCCAACACTTCTTAAGGCTCTAAATGTGTGCCCAGTGCTAGAATGTGTGCTTTTATATGACTGTATGATGGATTCTGAGTAATTGAAGAAGACATTTTCACAAGTCAGCATTTTTTATGTCTTATAGAATCATCCTCACTCTCTGGGGAATGTCATAACATACAGTTATGTCACATGGATGTCACATGTTAGCAGTGGTGTGCTTAACCTCTAAAATGCCTGTTTCAGTAGCAGCAGTTTTCAATTCAGATGGTTGTTCATTCAAACTTGACCACAACTCACACTTGTGCTCATATCAGTTCTTTTTCCAAACTTAATAAGATGCCTTTGCTGTTTGTTGTTATAGACAGCATCTAAACTGATTGATTTGGAACATTCTTTATGGGCAAATCAGTTAGTGTTCACTCATGTCATAAAATAGAGCTCCTCATGTGAAATGCATGAAAAATTCACTGTCACAGTTGATTGAAACAGAGACTGACATTACTATGTTGCTAAACACAATTCTCAAAAAAGCACCAACAAATATTGTGTAAAATATTTAATTTTAAATCAGGAGAAGATATACTTTGATTGTTGCTTTGCTCAGTAAGTGCATTTTCATCAATTCATTCTGCCTTTTTGATTTTTTTTTTTCACTGATGTCATTGCACTGCATTCTAGGATTGCATTATCTGAAAACATGCAACGCTCTAGAATGCTGTGCCTTCTGTTTATGGTAGATATGAACAATTTACACACATACAAGTTTCTATTATTATTTTATATTCACATTAAATAGGGAAGCATGCACACAGAGGACAGCAGAGGACCTCATACAGAGCCTAGTGCACTCCATACAGTACTTCACTAGTGTTAGAATTTACAGTTTCTCTTGACTGTGTTAGTGATATGACAGGTAGAATCTATGATCCCCAGATTTTCCAGCCTATCCAAGAGAAAGTAATTATCTATGGTGTCCATGAGGATGTCTAGGTAGCCAGTTCAATAGGTTTTGGAACAAAGCTTTAAATGTTGTTTTGTGTCTGTGATTTTCTTTGAGGTGGTTACATGATACTCAGCTATTCTCTGTGGTGTGCATGTGAATGTGTGTATGACTGTGTAATGAGATTTCAGGCCAGGTGTTTGTCTTGCATTCACTGCTCTAATTGGGTTTCATGTTCTTCAAGAATCCTTGCGCTGCACACACAGTCTTTGATCTTTCTCCAGGCTGTCATTGATGAGAAGGTGGGAACACTCATTAGCTTTGAGGTTTTTGCTTATCAAATGATAGCCAGTAATTAAAGCCAAACATACTGGGATCTCATCTGTCCATGCATGCAGATACAAATACAAACTTGCATGGTTCTCAAATACTAGACTCAAGCTCATTTCTAACTCCATTGAGTATTGTAGTAGTAGTGGGCAGATATAATGATAGATATAATGGAACTACATTAGACAGACTCATTTACTCTGTTTGAAGTGAATAACTGATGTTCTTATAAATCTATTTCTAATCAAACCTCCACATCCTCCATCTTTAAATAGATATAATACATAATATATTATTTAATGGATATCTAATTGTAATTGAATGGCATATGACTTCATCTCCAGTCGCTTCTGAACTCTCTTAGTACATTAGTTAATCTACTGAATAATTTGTATTCACTTATGACAGAAATACATATGTTCAGAGGTACATTCAGACAGAGGTATACCACGAAATTAATTCATTCAGAAGTATCTGTTTGCAAAATCTCCAATGGCAGGAAATCCCTTTTTAAAATAAACTTGCTTTCATAATCTGATTTATATAAATGCATCACTTCCCTGTTTGATGCACTGCTTTTTTTAATGTGTTGGCAAGGGCAAGGCAGACAAACTGTCCTGTGTTAGTCTTAAGGTGCGGTCTAATTTGCCATATTTTGTGGGCAAAATTTCAATTGGAATTCACATTTATCATAAAATTATAGAGCTAAATTTATTCAGTCTTGAGTAGTTTAATTTGCATCTATTCTTTGGGTAATCAGCCTTAGGTAGTTTGCACAAGATTACAAGTTTTCACTTTACTACACCACCTTGAGAATAATGCCCAAGGAAATCCATTTTCCTCATGCAGAGGAATTTATTATTTACATTTACGCATTTGCAAGACGCTATTATTCAAAGTGACTCACATTGCATTGAAGTATACATTTTATCAGTTCATGCATTCTTCGGGAATCAAGCCCATTACCCTGCTGTGGCTAGTTTTGCACAAGTAACCAAGTCTGTTTGTATGGTATATACTGTGGCTGCGAATACCTCAATAAAGTGCCCTGTGGCACATGCATGACTGAACAGACGAACAAATGATCCACGTGGAATAAGCAGCATGTGTGTTACTTTGAGCATGGCTGTTATGTTATGGCTGCTGTTTACTGAAGGTGTTACCTTAGCCTGGTTTTAAGACATGACTGAAAGAGGCCTCTGTCTGTGACCACAATTAATGGCGTCCGCGGCGTCTGAACCCAACACAGTCTGGCTAACAGAGTGTGATGAATCCACCTCTGCCTGCTCCTTACTTGACATTTGTACATTGATCCTAGATTTTCATCAGGCCTCGGGATTGAAAGACCAAGCTGTGAGGCATAAATTTTCAAAGCTGTACGTCTTCAGCCATCAGTCACAGTGAATCTTGTTCCTCCTAACCTCAGCCTCCTCTGGACTTCACACACAATATGAGGCTGTAATTCTAACTGTGATAATGTTGATATTGCAGGTTCATCACGCGGGAACCACTGCAAATAAAAAATAATAGAGAAAATAGATAATAATGTTATGGACCTTATAGTCCATAACATAATTTTGCTTATATTTTATCGATACGCATGCACCTTATTCTTGGGTTTTAGGGACTAATATAAAATGTGTTGAAGTCTGTCTTTATGGAGAAACTCTGAAGATCCAAATATCAGAAACCTGATCGTGTGAGTGGCACATTTCAGAATCAGAACAGATTGATTAATGAATATGTATAAATATAATGCAGGTTTACAATGCTATTACACTCAAAAACATATGCTGTAAAATATTTCCATCTATTCGAATTACACAGTTTTAACACAAATAAACTACTAAACCTAACATCATGCATATTTATCTATGAAGGTTATGCATATTTTGCCTATATACTGTTTATGCATACGTACATATACACAAACACACACACACATACAGTATATATATATATGTATGTATATAATTAAAAAATATATGATGTCCTCTTTAACCCTTGCTTGTTAGTGAATAAAGTTTTCAATGTCCTTACAGAAATTACAGAATGCAGTTACTGTTACCATGTTCACCATGGCAGAACATCCGGTTCCTGTACAAGCTGCTTACTTTATTCACCGTATCCTGAATATCATAATTTAGTGTGAAAATGCTGAACCATAATGAATTATTCATTGGAATGAATGTTTATGCAATGTGTGCTTCTCAGTGGTGCACATGGCTAAAGTAAAAAGTTATTCAAGGTTTCTTGCCCCATTTCACTAGACTAGTTTCTACCCACTCTCTGAGCCTTACATTTACACAGATGTTTTTACTGGATTTTGATTTGTCCTATTATAATCTTTGTATCTTACTTTGTGTGTCGATAGCACAGTTGGAAAAAGGCTGTCACTTTAATGTATTTAGTTGAATGTATTAAAAAAAAACTATTTAAAAAATTGCATTTGATCATGACCTGAATTTTGTATTAAGATTTTTCTTCCAGCAAAGCAGTTCAAACTTGAAGTAGAAAATTAAATGCAATCTTTCCATTCAAAAATATTTGCTCAATGAGGAACTTGAGCAGAGGTGTCTCTGACATTCACTGGATTCTCCATCTGATTGGCTCCTGCACTGGGCTGCTCTCAGGAATGACCGGCTGATTGGCTGTGCTGAAGGTGACAGTCGATACCTGCGCCATCATCACAGCACTGCAAGTCTGAAATATGAGTCACTGTTGCAACTGTAATGTTAGTGCAGATGTTATTCTGTAGAAAAAGAGAGGTTACCCAGACAAAATAGTTTATATTTATGCTTACCCAAACGGCACCTACATGAAATGAAACGTGTGTGTGTGTGTGTGTGTGTGTGTAAGCTATAGCTCTGTTCTAAAGACTGCTGAGGCATTGTAAGGCATCAGTCATTCTCAAGACAAGGCAGTAAGCATCAAAAAATATGTAGCCTTAAAGATACATAATTGTGGCCAAAGGCAGCATCATATTTGTCCTTCACAGATAAAGCAATTGCAGAGGAAATGTCGATATGATAATTCTTCTTCATTCTCCTCATAACTGCACATTAAACATCACATACCTTCTGATTGGCTGTGATTGTGCTGTGTCATGCAGCTTTGTGTTCAGTGCAAACAGACAAATTGCTTATCGCTGGGAATTCTTGACATCACACCTGGTTAGGACACAGTGTTAGAAGGTTGCTGTCATGCGAGGCAGCTTGTTAGGTTTTGGAACAGTATGTGATCATGGATATGTGTGTATTTAGACTGACTGGGTTCCAGTACAGGTCCTTCTGGAGATATACTGACAGTATGACAGGTGTGCTGATGGGTAAACGGCCCTGTGATTAATGCACACAGCACTGAGCTTCACGTGGGAGCAGTCGCTCACTTACAGCGTGCTGGAGCAGCTAAATTTAAACACTGGTCAGCACACACACGGACCTCAGGGATTCTCACAAGCACACATAAATAATCACACACACACACACACACACACACACTCTGCCAGGACTGATAGCGGCTTTAGATCCTCTTTTAAAGGAATAGTTCATTCCCAAAATATACAGTTCATTCCAAACCTTTTGTACGTGGAGCACAAAAAGAGATATTTTGAAGAATCTTCACTCAGCTCTTTTCTTAGTGACAACAATAATAATCAGAAATGATATAAATTATTTAAAAGAATATACTCAATTGGGTTACCCTTGTTTAAATGTTATTTACAATTAAATTAAAATGTATTATTGTTTACATTCATATTAAACATATTTTGTTGAACTTATGCTTATTTTAAATGTAGTTTATTTTGCACAAATGACCATCTGACTGTACATTATACTCCTTATTATATGCATATGATAGTATATTAACATTAAGTAATAATTTGAGTTAAAATTAAAATTTCTAATTTTACTTTTATTTTTTAATTTTAAAGTACACAATTATAAGAACAAAATCATCAGATGCAAGGGATGGCGGTCAGCACTAGTAAATATTTAACCAATCACAATTCCAGAGCGCCGTTAATAATCACTGATGAGCTTCCCTTTCGTCATATGGACTATAAAAATGCTACACTGATGCGCCAGTGCCGTGTTTGACATTATTACACAATTCTAACATCATTTACTCACCATCATGTCAGAAGGAGACATTTACGACATAAGACATAATTCATTGGTCACCCTTTTCAATGCAATTACAGTGAATGTATAATATTCATAGAAAATCCATATTAAAACCACTGAAACTGAGTGAGAAAAACTCAAGAATTGGATCAGAAAAAGCTTCCAGTTCTGGATCATTTATTCATTTTCACTATTCCTTTAAGGGGAGATTTGTGTGTTCTGTATGTAAGATCATGTGACGCTCTGACCTTTAAACATATTTATGTGTCAGCAGCCTGTGCATTACACTCTCTCCCTCTCCCTTTCTTTCTCTTTCAATCCCATGAGGTCAGTCTCACAGTAACCCGAGACCTTTGCATTTTAAATATATGTGACATTGTGCAGTAAAAAAACTGCCTTGGCCAGGGATTTTGAGGGTATTTTTAGTAGTGTTGTAAATAGCATCACTATTACTATTGTTCAGATCTATTCTAATGATTAGTACAAATACAGACACGCATAATTCTGTAAATCACAACAGATTTGTTAATACTTCTTTAAGAGACATATAGTTTTCCTCCAAAAAACAGTCAGAAAGACTAAGATTATTTCTGCTATTCTAGAATAAATAAATAAAAAATATACACTCTTCATAAAGCCAGCAGTAAGATTAGTGCTTGCCAATAAAATAAAATAAAAATAAAGGTGTAGGATTTACTTTGAGACTATTTTCACTCAGAAATTTCTAGTAAATTTTACTAATATTTACAAAGAAATGGCGAGTAACCCATGAAATTAAATGAGAAATTTTTAAGTTGGAAGACTGAAATCGCATTTTCTTGGGTTACACTTTATTTTAAGGTGTCATTGTTACAGTGTAATTATATATTTAAGTACTAAGTAATATTAATTAACTAAATGTACTTACTATATAGTTATGATTAGGATTAGGTTTTGGTTTAGGGTTACTTGCATGTAATTATGCATAATTTATTGTTATTATAATAGTAAGTACATGTAATATGTGTAACAAGGACAACTTAAAAATAAAGTGTTGCTGAAATTTGTCATAGTTTTAAGTGTCTGATTAGTTCTATTGAATCGTTCTTTTGAGTTCAGCTCATTGATTCAATGATCTGGTCACAGCGGTTAATAATTCACTGGAGGGAATGGTCATTATTTATTTTGCCTGAAGTTTTGAGCTGTTTCCTGTAACAGTATTAAAATGATAGTAAAATATAACACATGAACCGCTTTTATGAAGTTATGATACTTATTGCAATTTGCATCCTTTTTGAAGCTTAAAAGCCAACACTGATAATAATAGGAATTGTTTCTTGAGCATCAAATCATCATTTGACACTGAAGACTGGAGAAATGGTGCCATCACAAATTACATTTTAAAATATTAAATAGAAAACAGATATTTTAGAATGGAATAATATTTTACAATATTACTGTTTTAATTGTATTTTTGATATTGTATATGATATTGATATTGTATATATATATATATACCATCTCACACTGTCTAAAGTATCTCAGCTGTTTTGTCCAGTTTCAGTGTTCTGAAAGACCTCCGCCTCTTTTCCACTTCAGGGGGGAATGAGCAAAAAAAAAAACAAAAAAACATGACCAATCCATACCCAGGCCCAATTCAGCTATTTATGGCAGTGTGTTTTCTCAGGCTGGGCTTCTGAAAAGCCTTTCTGAGCCTTCACTCCCTTTGGAACATTCAGTGAGGGAATGTGGTAACAATAATAATGCATTAAGCCAGTCGTGGCTCGCGACAACACTCAGTGCGCCATCTCTTAAGTGCTGGGCTGGTCGGTCAACCCCTGAAAGCATGGCCGACTGCAGACAGACTCCTACAGCGAGACCAAAGACACACTCACAATACGTTCACAATGAAAAGGTTTCATAACCACCATCGCTATGCAGGGACTAAACCGAAAATTCCAGTGTAAAGTGGGATCATTTGAAGTTTAAACTTCCTCTGGGTGTTTTTCTTTGTGTGTGTATGTGGGTGTGTTCATCAATCAGAACCCCATTGAGGGAAATAAATACACTGGTGTTTCTGATAGATTTTTCACTGCGCTTCGGTGGGTAACTGCATGTGTACGTCTCCCTGATGAAGTGCAAGAAAGGCCCAGGCTGAAAAGCCCAATCTGAAAACCTCAGCAGCAGGGCTGACGTGCAATACATTTACTCAGGATCTTTTCATCTGCTGCTACCCACTAATTTCACAAATTAGCAAACACCACCCAGAAAATTAAAATATCAAGCAGCTGCAGGATCACATAGCAGCTGTATTAGCATTAGAGGAACTAATTTAAGTGCAGTGTAACAAAAGAGGAAAGTAACCAAGTTGCTAAGCAAATGTTTATTGTTTTTAAATAGCTTAACTTGTTACGAAACAGGGAACAAATATCGCAAAGAACATTTAATTAATAATTCACAAGACAAAAATTAACAATGTTTAGAGGAAGTAAAGTCAAAATAAAACGAGTCTCAGTGTGGCTGACCAGGATGGAGGTCTCTCTTCTGAGCTAAGAGAGGAGGGACAGGGCCAGAGCCCCTGAACAGAGGGCTGAACCTTCCATAAGAACAGCAAAAGGTCACCAAAAACTTTTATTAATCAGCCAGAGTCAGCTTAGATGTCAAAAAGACCCCTTGTTAGAAATTCTGCAAGTCTCTCTGAGGGCACTAGAGGATTTTCTAACAACGCTTCAACTCCCAGTTCAGTGCTAATGCCATAGACTCCACATTTACGGTTCTTTTTTAATGTCTTGTGAATGTTTTATTTGTTATATAAAATTTGAATGTACAATACACTCTTTATAAAAAGGTTCCAAAAGGATTTGGGCAGTAATGCCACAGAAGAACCATTTTTGGTTCCCCAAAAAACCTGTGAAGAACATTTTAAAGAGTCTTTTGTGAAATGGCAATGTTCCATGAATGTTAAAGGTTCTTCGTGAATGTCAGTATCCATATCAATACGTCAAAAAGTGTTGAAACAGAGGTATTTACATATTGGTGTTTTCAAATGGTTGCACAAGGTAATTCAGATAAATAAACCAATACATAAATAAATAATGGTTAATGGGGAGTAAGAAAGGGGAACTGGACTCAGAAGATGTTACAGGTCAGACTCAAACGCACATTACCCATATGAGCACCACAACATGCTAGGAAATAGATGCTACAGTACAGCTTCAGGATGGACTGGCTTTAAGTAGGTAGAAAGTATAAGGAAGACATATGAAAAACATATGGGAGAGAGAATGGAAGATCATATAGCAAATTAATTTTCTGCTTCAACAAGCACATTAATGCTGTGCCTTAACAAGGCATTATTTTAGCCAGCTTTTTCTAGCTTGCATAAAAAGTAAGAGTAGAGGAAAGGAGAGATAAAAAAGAATAATTATCTCTTTACCTATTAATAAAGCATTTGAAATCGGTTCTTTTGGGTTTCTTTCTGAAACACTGCAGCTGAGAGAATGTGTTAGCAATGACTAATGCTTCACATTGTTAAATATATCTATTAATGATTTTTCTAGGAGGCTTTGAAGTTGAGACCATTAAAGAGCTGTAAATCACCAAACTGTCTGCCCAAGAGGCTGCATGAGTTTCCTTATCTCTGCAATTACATGAAGCGGAGTGGGATCTGCTTAGAATCTATCTGTCCATTCCCATCTCATCCCACACACACCTCTTAGTCTCCAACCTGTAACTTATATTCATTTCTCTTTGGATGCCAGAACTTGACCCTGCCTGAATTCCTTAACCCATAATGGTTTTTCCCAGTGATTAGTGATAACATAGTGGGGCATATAATGCCCTGGAAACTACCATCTCATTCTGTTTGGTCTAGGTGACTATTAACATAATACATTTACATTTAGTCATTTTTCCAGACGCTTTTATCCAAAGCGACTTACAAGTGGGAACAGAGGTGTTTACATAATATAATATAATAATATATTGTTTCCTGAGATGTTTACAGTAACAGTCAAATGTTTGGACGCACCTACCCATTTTTTTTTAATTACTATTTTCTACATTTTAAAATAGTAAAAATGTCACTGAAACATATCAAATGAAACAATGGGAATTATATAGTGACTTTGCAAACAAAACAAAACAAAACAAAAACAAAACAAAATCCATTCTCCAGATTGCTTGTCCTTTTTAGGGTTGCAAACAAAACAAAACAATGAATTGTAATGACTGTCATAATCGACATTATTTACACAACAAATTTCAAACATTTCAGCAAAAGTCTTTAGGTCAAAAGGTTATGATTATTAGAAACATGAATTAAGTCAAGTGTTTCCAGACCTTTGTTTTTGATGGTGTATGTGATTTGGGAGTTAAAAATGTGGAGTTGTTGTATGTCAGTGCAAGTCACAGGTTACAGTAAGACATGACCTGATTTAAGGTGCATCTGTGCAGCAAATATTCATCATTTCCTTCAACAGAGGAAACAGCAGATCTAGTCTAGCTGAAAGTTCAGCTGACATTTGCAGTGTGTGACAGCAGCCGAAAACAGACCAGTACCTTACTGAAGAAAAACCTTGAATTAATAGAAAAATAAGGGTGAATGTCCTATATATATATATATATATATATATATATATCAACGCGATCTCACAGAAATTCGTACGTATTTTACGAGATGGCTAATTCGTACGAATTCATACGGCTTCACTCGAGTTGGCAACTCGTAAAATACGTACGACTTAGCAAAAATCGTATGAATTTGTACGAGTGAGGTCGTACGAATTTGTACGAATTAGCCACCTCGTAAAATATGTATGAATTGCCCTGAGATCGGGCTGGATAAACATGAATGCGCTGAAGGTATATAGTGCAAACCCAACTCTATCTCTGAAACTAAACCATAACCGTCCTGTTAGAGACGAAAGCCTCCAGCTGCAGAGAAACTGGGTCATGCAGATTGAATCAAATTAGACCGGCTACCTGATTGTGTTTTCATTCTCCGCCGTGGCAGAGGGTTGGACAGTTTCTCTCACAGATTTGACGTCTCTCATGAGTTTGTCACGTATGTTCTCACAGATTGAGTGTTAGCGTGTAGGTGGCAGTGTTGACGGTCACAGGCTGACGCCTAGATTTGCACTACAGCTGCTCGTAGGAAACTTACAGAAGGCTTTTGGCTTTTTGCTTTATTATTCACTGTGAAATCACAAAGATAATTTAGGAATTGGTTTGATGGTGCTCTTCTGGTTTATTTGGCCCATTGTGGTTTTACTTCTACAAACAGATTTTCCATTTCCAGTTTTAGTATCTTGATTCCCTTTCTTCCTCTTCTGTGGTTTGATCTTAAAGCCTGAAATTAATTTGTTGTGTTTTTAAAGCCTTGTTCACATAAACCCTGGTTTCCACTAATGAGTCGAATTAGGTGCGTTTAATAATAAGGGAAATAATAATAAAGGAAAAAATACAAAATGTGCAGAGCTAGAGGTGATCTAGAAGCGCTGACCTAAAGCAGCTAATCCTTCATGTGTAATGATGTTATTTCTACACACTGACAGGGTGTCAATACCTCAAATCAAGACTGAATATCCTTGAAAAATTACTTTGATGGATCAATAGGAAGAAACAGACTCCTGGGATGTCTTCTTTGTCTACAAGATGCTTCAAATAGCCTTTTATAGTTAAAAAAAAAAAGAGCACAAAATTATAATGTGGTGTGACCTTATTTTAAGAGTTTCTCTAATATAACTCTTATATGATTTGGGAAGTTTAATTCATTTTCATGAATCAGTTTATTTTGATCTGTTTCACTTTATCTGTTCAAAATATTCATTGTGATTTTTTTTTTTTTGCGTTATCACAAAAAATGTTCATAAATGTCTCTGGCATTTTACAGTTATATATGATTTTTACACTTTTTTTGGTAAAGATGTATAGAAGTACATTTTATTGGGTATTACCATACACTATTATATTGATACATTTAAATAAAATAATTAAAAAATCTTCCTTCAGTTCGTTTTATGAAAACTGGAATGGAAACATGCCTTGATTATTTTTAACTACATTTTACTGTATTTAACATTTCAGTGGCTGTTTGATAAGTGGCAGTTGCTTTTAATTATATTTTTATATTATATATATTATATATCAAATATATTATATATTTGTTTTTACATTAAAAAAGGGCATTATATGATTTATTTATTTATTTATTATTATAATTATTTCTTTATGGTTATATAAAATTTAATATATAAATAGTTTTATAAAATGCCTTGTATTTTTAACTAGTTGCTTTTAATTATATATATTTTTACATTAAAAAAGGGCATTATATAATTTATTTATTTATTATTATAATTATTTCTTTATGGATATATATATATATATATATATATATATATAGTTTTATAAAATGGCATGATTTTTAACTACCTGCCCCATGCATAAGAAAGTCTGCTGAAGGTTTTCTGCGGCTGAAAAGTGGTAAATTAGCATGTTAAACGAGCAGAATAGGTGTTAAATAAACAGAGGGGCGTTTAGAGAGCTAAATATTCCTCTCCGCTCCTGTTGTCTGGACCGCCTGCTGCTTCAATCACTGTTCCCAGACCAGCACGACTCTCCACAGCCTTTCACCTGCACCGGCTTTGTGTTTCACTGAACGCATTGAAGTGTCCTTTGATGTCGTGCCTGCAACTCTTTCCATTCCCTTTGGTCTGCAGTGTGTGTGTTTTTGTGTGTTTGCGGACCATTATCTCTGGTGGATGTGATATTTGTGTGATATCCCGAGCCTGCAGTTGTGTCTCATTCAGATTCAGCTGAATGTAGTCTAAGAAGCATGTTGCTGCACAGTTGTGTGCCACTTTCTGGTTGTTGTTTGCGTCCCGCTGGTGTGTTAATGTGACAAGGTCACTCTAGAAGTCACACACAGGGTGTGTTGACTAGTCAGTAAGCTGTGAGTCTCAAACAGTTTCACATGGTCTGAGATGGGAAATGGCCTATCGGTGTTATTTTAGTATTCATATACTGTTATAGTTAACATTCATATTTTAAATTGGCTTGTATTTTTATCTTTCTTTTTTTTAGTATTTTGCATTTTATTTTTTTAGCTTAATAGTTCATTTTAGTTTAGGTTATTTTCAATTTTATTTTACTTATTATTAATTTTATTCATTTATGGATATTTGGAAAAGTTTTTGAATGGCTTTTATTTTTACCCTATTAATTTCAGTTTGTTACATTTTTATTTTATTTTTTTATACATTTTTAAATACTTTTCGTTTTTAACATTTTGTGAAATTTGTAGTTGTTTTTAGGAATTTATTTCAGTTTTACTTCAATTTTCATTTTTATTTTATTTTTTATTGTTTTAGTTTTTAATTTATTTTATTTAATTTATTAATATTTTGAACTGGCTTTTATTTTTATACTCTCATACTTTTCATTTTAATTTTGTTAACTTTCTTGTCATTTTAGTAATTTATTTAAATTTAAGTTTCTTTTAGTATAAATAAAATTGTTTTTATTTTATTTATTATTTATTTAATTTTGTAGTTAGTAATTTTAGCGAACGTAACTTTAGAAATGTTCCTTTGGCAGATAACTGAAATAAATTTAAGTTGTTCATCTAATATTATGATTTATAATATATTTTATTTCTGCTTTGTTTCAATTAACAAAAATATTTTAATAATATTAGTTTTAGTTACTGCTATGCAATAACAAAAAGTGTGTATATACACAAATAAATAAATATATGTGTGTGTGTGTGTGTGTGTGTGTGTGTGTGTGTGTGTGTGTGTGTGTGTGTGTATGTATGTACGTACATACACACACACA
>JAUZSZ010000126.1:4609246-4619573 GCA_034780575.1 Labeobarbus marequensis
GGCTTGTTGCCCATTGGCTTTTACCCATTGTTTGCCTTCATAAAACAACCTATCTGTTAAAATATGTTTAATCCCTTTAGTAAGATGGTGCTAGATGGCCCTCTATTAATATTTTAATGTTTAGTTCAAATATTGATCTTTTTATGAAACGTAATCTTGAAGATCTCATTTAGAGCTCTGACTGAAAGATGTCCTCAGTAGATTGTGTCCCTGGGAAATAATTGTGTGTCTGTCAAGAAACTCGACTCGATTTTATCTCCCCGCTGTCCTTTAAATGTCCTCACTTATACAGATGAGACTGATAGAGGGACGGTCACTTGACACCAGACTGTAGAAATCACTGCCGTTAAAGAGAACAGAACCTGTCAGTCATCTGTCCTTTGTTCTTATCCAGATCCATCACTGAAGCGGACTTAGTGTTAATGTTAGAGTTCAGTGTTTTAACACAATGCTCTAGGCCTGCAGTCCTTTTGTTTGCTTTGATCACCCCTAGACGCCTGTGCAAAAGAGCAGCTCTGAGTACAGACGAGTGACCTGAAATTACCTGAAAACCTGAAATTTAGAAATGTGCAAAATTACCAATAATTATATAATATATAATAAAAGAATGTACAGGTTCAATGTGGAAAACTGTTAATTACCGCAGAAAACAATCTCAACCCTCAGTGTGTAAAACTGAAGAAAAACGACTGCGGTATTAAACTTACAATGGAAGTCTATGGAGAAAAACGCTGAGTGTTAAAATACACGCAGATTTGAAAGTACAAGAGGGTCATTCAGTGTTAACTCAACCAAAATGTTTTAATTTGTTTTCCTGGTGAAAGAAATAGAAGAAAGCCCACATATTAAATGACGTGGCTGAATCTGGAGTAATCCATTACCTTTAGAGGGGGGTCAAAATTACAATTTTCACCAAATATTTGGGGCCAAATCATCAGTCATTTCAGGGGGGTGAAATGACTTTAGAAAGATAGAAACATCATTATTTAATTTTTGCACAGATTTTTGCATTCAATTTTTTCCAAAAAAATTGCATGCCTGTAACTCAAAAAATATTAAAGGATACTTAATATTGTTTTAGAGTCTGGTTCTTAACAAATGTTTGTCGTCATTATCTTCATTTTTCTTCTGTGTGATTCAGTTCCAGAGGTACGGTGATCCATTGTGGCTCCATGAGTAAATTGGTAAATTATACACTTTGTATACAGCTTATATATATATATAATTTTTTTTTTTTTTTTTCCATTTTAAAGACATGTCTGAGGAACAAATAATGTTGAAACTGGAGTCTAAACAATTTTGCAAAAAATATTATTTTTAGAGAGTTTTCATAAGTAATCACTGAAAATGGGTAAAATTCAACAGTGCTTAATGAGTTACAGGCACATCATGCAAAGCTGTATGGAAGGTGACCCAAACTTGGTTTAACAATTTACTCCTGGAGCCACATCGATATCCCCATTTCCAGAACTGAATCATATAGGACCTTATAAATGAAAATGCTAAAAAGTTTAAGAACTGAATTCTCAAAGGATTTTAAGATATCTGTAATATCTACAGATGATCTGTTCGTATCTCTGTTTGTAAGAGAGAATGACAGATGGCTTTTCAGTGTGCTCTCTTTACAGGAGACTTTACTGCCTAATCACTGTCATTCACTGATTAAAAACCAGACGCATCTGTGCACTGAAAAGACACGCTGCTTACTTCCTGTAGTTTCATGGCTTCCTATAGTCATTTACTCTGTAATGTGAACAGTGCTGTGTGTTATAGCCGCGTCTGTGAATGTAACGAGTGTGGTCTTCTTTCCTGAATGTGGTCCACATATCTCCGTCCAGCCATTCACAGTGTGCAGCTGAGCCGCAGTCATGTGGACTGGTACAGCGTGGATGAGGTGTATCTGTATAGTGATGCCACCACGTCTAAGATCGCCCGCACCGTCACGCAGAAGCTGGGCTTCTCTAAAGGTGAGTGGACAGAGTGTACACACAGTAATCAACCCGCTGCTCAATCCCAGCTGTATTTTTAGGCATTTTGTAATATTACTTTTAAAAAGAACTATCCAAACACACAGGACTTGCATAGGCAGACTTATTTAAAAAAACAAAAAAACAAAACAGCTTTTCTGATAATATGATGGCAGTAGTATCATTAACCAGGTTTCCATCCAAGGATTTTTTTGCGAAAAAACATTTAGCGCTTTAAAATACTTACGATAAAGCTGATGGAAATGTCAATTATCGATTAAATTTCTCATATGTCGACAAAATCTTTTTCAGTTTAACTTTAGCGCATAAATTCCTTATCGATACTTCAAATGTCGCAAAAAATTATTTGGAAACACTTTTTGTCGAGAAAAGGGGCTTTAATGCAAATAAATGTGGTGTCACATGACAGAATTAGCCTATAGGCAGCGTCCGTGTTCATGTTAAAGCACCGTTTCCCTGTAGTTCAAAAGCGCATTAAATCATATTCATATTATTCAATTGCATCTAAAATTATTTTATACATGGTAAGAAAAAGACGAGTTACCTCACAAACATACTTATCTTAATTTGATGTTAGTAGGCTAGCCTACGTTTACATTATTATTATTATTATTTTTTACAGTGCACTGTTCAGTTTAAATAGCCTGTAGTCCATGCCTTTCAGCTTGACCACCATACCCCCGTGATATTATGCCAAGCACATTTTGTTTTACATGGATATTGGAACGTGAAGTACAAAAGTTTAAATTAATTCGTTTTGGCTTGTTAGCTTCTTATATTTTTATTCTAGTTTTGTTCTGCGTTCTTTCTACCGTTAAATTTATAGGATGTGTTGTGGAGTGAGGGGAAGTTAAAAACTTTATTTTTCATGTTTCTTCAATATTTTTGGCTGACTGTATTTTATTATGACAATGAACAGGCTGCGTCGTCGAGTCAGTAGGCTATGCTTGACTGCGCGCGTGAGGCGCCGGCACGATCGCTTGTTTTTTTCCCTCTTGTAAAAGTGGAAACAACTTACACTAGCCAACTCCTTCATTTGTGGTCATATAAGAGTAAGAGTAAGACATTATTCAAAACTATTCAAAATATCTCTTTTATTTGTGTACGTTCACAATAAAAAACAAAACGTACTTTTGTGAAATAAACGAAACAAACAGGTTGCCGCTTTCTCAAGAGTGCATCGTAAAAATGAACCGAAATTCTGCATATAGGCTGCTAATTGTTGCAGTTTTTTTTCTTTCGTTTTGTTAATTCATTAATTATTTAGAAAATATACATATGGGCCTGTTTCTTTTATGTATAATAGCTTGTGTTTTTCTCCGTTCGCAGAAGTGCTGCAGGTGCATGTGAATCCTCACGTTCACGTAGTTTATGCTGCTTTTTGTGTGTATGAAATTAATCCCTGGAAAACAAATGTAGGTATTTTTAATGGGTCAAAGCCACCTATCAATTTAAATTTAATTTAATTGTCATTTAACATAATCTTGTTGGTTAACAGTTAATATGGCTTTACGACCGTCGGTTAGGAGAAATAAAATAACCGAAATTAACATTCCTATTTCCTATAAACGTTAATCAGAAAAATAATAATAATACAACTGTACCTTTTTATGATCATTGCTTGATTATCAACAGTGGCCTATCTATCTTGTAACAAAGTACGGGAAAAAAAAAAAACTCATGACACTTAATAAAAATAATTTTATGTAGGCTATACAATTTAATAATAGGCTGTTTTGTTTCATATGGATGAAAAACAGGCTACTTGTCCCGAATCCGATTCGTGCTCTTACCTCCACTCACCACCAGATGTCACTCGCTCACCACATCGACTCTTGCACCACACTACTGTTGCATGTCACCCACGGACTACAATTCCCATCATCCATTGCACTGATCACACAGCTGATTGCACTAATCACACTCACACCTGAGAACTATCACACAATTACACACTCTTTATAAGCCTTGGACTTTCTCTCCCTCACTGCGGAGTATTGTCTAGCATTTAGCACACTCCGAGTGTTAGCTACTTACCAAGCCTTTCCGTGTTTGTTGTTGTGTTCAGTGTCCTGTATTGTTCTGCGTCTATCACTCTCCTAGTGTTAGCTGCTTTACGGAGCCATTCCTAGATTCAGTTTCTCATTTTAGTTTAAGTCTAGTCTTTTTGTTTTGCCTTGTTGTCTGGTTCCTGATCTTCTGCCTTGTATCTTGGATTAACCCTTTACCTTCCATTTGGACTCTTTTTGCCCCTGCCTGGACCATTGCTCGTGTACCTGGATTATCTCTCTTGTCAAGCCCTCTGGATATTGTTCGCCGACCGAAGACCACGCCCGTTTACTTGAGTACTCCTCTGTCTTGCCCTCTATATACGTGTTTGCCATTTGTTTGACCCTGCCTGTGTTTTTGACTGTCTACTAATAAAAGCTTGCACATGGATCCGCACGCCACATGTCTCGTTCTCCCTGTTACACAACTAGCTTAGCCTATAATTTTCGCAATAGGAGAAATTATGTATGGAAACAGCTCAAGGGCAATATTTTTTGCAGCACACCAAAACTTATGCAACAATTCGTTCTTTTAGGGATGACGTCATCAGACACCATTTTATTGGTAAAAGGCCAGTTGGATGGAAACCAGCTGTAGACAGCAAATTTCGCAAAGTTTTTTTTTAACGCATATTCTCTTTGTCGATAATAAAACAGCACAAAATCTGGATGGAAGCTTGATTTATGATGACCAATAGAAAAGCCAATTAAAAACAGTCTGCATTCTGCACTATTCAAGACTTAGTCCATATGACACAATTCTCTGGTATTGTCTGATTATATATTATATTTAACTTTAGTAATATTAAGAATTTATATAATTCTGAATGTTTGGATACATTAGTAGAACAAAATCTTTTTTTTTTTTTTTTTTTATTATTAACTTGAATTTCCTCAATTGGCAGAAGATGCGAAATTAGATCTGGAAAACAATTTAAGTATTGAAGAACTGGTGGATGCAGTAAAAAGTAGTGGAAAGGCACCGGGGCCTGATTGCTTGCCAGTTGAGATCTATATAGTGTTGCTTTCGTCAACGAAAATTATGACTAAATATCGTCGTCAACAAACCTTTATCACGTGACGAAGACGAGACGCAACGTAAATGTTGGTCATGTGACCATAACTATAATTAAATGTATAATGCAATACTGTTAATGGATAAAAACGAGACTAAATGTGGTTTACAAAATAAAAACTATGCTAAAATGTCTCTTCTTTTTCATTGACCAAAACAAGACGAAACGAAATGTTAAACGTTATTTCGTCTCGTTTAGTCGCGTTATTATTATTTTACGGTATTTCTGTTTACTGTGTCTCACTTCATGGACTGCATCATGTCGCACTGCGCAGAAGCAGGCGACGTCACTTCCTCAAGCCACACTCGTGGCATTATTTAAAAGACATTTCGTCTAGTTCGGTTTCGTCTATACTACTATGCAGAGATGGGCACTCGAGTTAGTGACTCGGACTCGACCTGAAATGACTCCAGACTTGATTCGAGGAAAAGGACTCGTGAATATTTTAAAAGCAACTCGAGTTTTTTTATCCTTATATATTCAAAACGCGGACCGCATCCGCACGCCAGCATCCATCCAGACCGCGAGTCCTAACAGCAGCACCATTTTAAGTGAGGAGCATTCAAAACAGTGGAGCGGCTCACATAACAAACGCTCAGGGTCGTTTATGGTAAATATCTTTCAGCGCTATATACTCTAGTATGTTTATCTAAAGTCAAACGCGCTTTATTCAAGCCCTTTCCGAACCGTGCTCTTTCTCTCTCTATCTTCGGGCGTGCGCCGGCGCGGATGACGCAGTTATTTTAACAACAACAGAAACATGGTGAGCAGCAAATTATAGGTTACTTTCACTAAACACAGCAGAAAACAACTTCAAGATGGCGCCGTCACTTGTGACCTGCCGTCTGCTGCGTGCTCTGATTATTGTATTTTTTATTTTACATATTTTAATCCAGAACAGTTTGTCTGTTTTGGTCTATGATCGACAGACACTTTTAGATCTTCAAGATTGTACCAAAGATTGGATTCCGACAGTGCAAACCTCAGGCCTTGACTCTTCTCCTACTTTTCTGGCTAGTATTCCAGTCTATCTGCAGCGCCGGCATGGTAGCGTCTCTCCGAGGAAGCGTCGTAGAAGGCATCGGGGCAAGCGTGGTGGTAATGCGGTCAAGTCCAGGATGCTCTGGAGGGCTTTACACCAGCGGCAACCCTTTCTACGTTTGCTCAATGGGGATTCCAGCTATAATAACTTTTCTCATTGGTACAAGACCGACGAGCTTCATTACTGGATTACTTGCAATCTTCCGTGCGATTACGTTGAGTCGCTTCTGAAGCCAAGGATGGCTATTCAACATAAGCGTGGAATAAACTATGACAATCTGCATCTACTTCACCGGGATCCGGAACGGACCAAGGACACCTTGCAGTTCAGCATGGCGTTGACCAACGCCAGATCTCTGGTAAATAAGACTTTCATAATTTAATGATCTGTTTGTTTCAAGTGGATTGAACGTGCTATGTGTGACAGACACCTGGCTAAGCGAGGGTGATTTCAGTCCTCTCTCTGAACTTCTGCCGAATGACTGCAGCTATATTAATTAACCTCGATCTAGAGGTCGAGGAGGAGGACTATTAACGATCTTCAAGAACTCTCTTCGTATTAGGTCCCTGCCATCCCGAGACTATAATAGCTTTGAATTACAAACATTCTTTTTGGACTCGGAAGTACCGCTGGTGGTGGTGTTAGTCTATCGGCTGCCTAAATATAACAGTGACTTCGTTAATGACTTTGCTGATCTGTTGGGGGATATTGTTTTGAAATTCGACAATCTTATTGCTTGGTGATTTTAATATTCATGTGTGTTGTGCTTCTGACACACTATCAAATGAGTTCGTAAGCCTCATTCATTCGTTTGATTTTAGACAATTTGTTACTGGTCGAGGTTATACTTTAGATCTGGTTTTGACATTGAAGTACTCGATACCAACTTTTCTGATCATAAAATTGTTTTTTTTTTTATGTTTTTCACCCCTTTCAATTAATGAGGATAACTTCAATATGTTATTTGAAACAGTTTATAACTCTGTATTTCAGAGTTCATTATTGCATAATTTACATATTGATGATCATCTTGCACTTTTTAATTCCGTCTGTTTAGATGTTATGAACTTGGTAGCTCCTTTATCATCTAAGTCTGTAAAAACATCATCTGCTCCTTGGAGAAATAACACCATCCGCTCTCTTCGTCAGACCTGTAGGAGAGCGGAAAGGAAATGGAAGAAGGATAAACTTCAAATTTCTTATGAAATCTTTATTGATTCGTTAAAGACTTTCCAAAGAGCTATGAGAGAGGCTAGGAATAAATATTTCTCAGATGTTATTGAAAAAAATCAGCATAAACCCAATATCTTACTTTCTATTATAAATACTGCTCTTAATCCTCCAACCGAGATTTTTAAAGAACCATCTTTTCAGCTGTGTGAAGAATTTTTCTTATTTCATTACAAAGGCTGCAAATTTGCCATTGCAGCCTATTCCATCTGGTTCAGTTATTAATGACCTATCTACTCACTCCTCAACGTGGAGGGAGTTTGAGCCTATCTTCCTTGCCACTCTTTTAAAAATGATCGATCAATTAAAACCTACTACTTCTCAGTATGATATTCCTTCATGTCTTTTAAAACAAATTGCTAATACTATAGGACCTAGCTTTCTTCATGTTATTAATAAGTGTCTTGAATCCGGTATAGTACCATATTATATGAAATATGCAACTGTTAGGCCCCTTCTGAAGAAACCAAATCTTGACCCTTCTGTTTATTCTAACTTTAGACCTATTTCAAATCTGCCTTTTATTGCGAAGATTCTAGAAAAAGTTGTATTTAATCAATTGCAGGATTTTTTAAGCGCCAATTAAATTTGGGATACATTTCAATCAGGTTTTAGAGTGTGCCACAATGCGGAAACAGCTCTTTTGAAAGTTTGTAATGATGTACTCATCTCTACAAACTCTGGAAATTCTGTTGTTTTAGTACTTTTAGATTTAACAGCAGCGTTTGATACAGTTAATCATTCCATTCTTATTTCTCGTCTAGAGCACTATGTGGGCCTACGGGGTAATGTTTTGCATCTTACTTGCACAACAGATGCTGTGCAGTTAATATTGCAAACAACACTTCATCTATAGCCAAGCTTACCTGTGGAGTCCCACAAGGTTCTATTCTTGCTCCCATTTTATTTTCTCTTTATATGCTTCTGTTGGGGAATATGTTTAGGAAACATGGAATTTCCTTCCATTGCTTCGCAGATGATATTCAAATTTACTTACTGTTAAAAAAAGGAGATATAAATGATTTCGAGATTTTGGCAGCCTGTTTGAAAGATTTAACTAATTGGATGTCCACAAATTTCCTGCATCTTAATGAATCGAAAACTGAGATTATTGTGTTTGGTCCAGTATCCTCCTCAGACACTTTAAAAGCAAAGTTCTCTCAATATATGTTTGATTTGAAACCACATGTAATCTGGGCTATATTATAGATAGTAATTTTAAAGTGGATAAGCAAGTTAATTTAATTGTTAGGTCTTGCTTTTTTCAACTTCGTCAAATCTCAAAAATTAAGCCATTTCTTAATTTTATGGACACAAAAAAGAGTATTTATGCTTTAATTTTATCACGGCTGGACTATTGTAATTCACTTTACTTTGGTATTAGTCATTCTGTTCTTTCATGTTTACAGTTAGTACAGAACTCTGCTGCAAGGTTATTGACGCGCACACGTAAGCGGGAGCACAGTACGCCAGTACTTGCCTCTCTTCATTGGCTGCCTGTAAAATATAGGATTGACTTTAAAGTACTTATATTTGTCTATCAGTCTATTCATAAGTATGCCCCTACATACCTTTCTGACCTTATTTCAATTCATCAGCCTTCTAGAACGGTTAGGTCAGCGAATCAAATCCAATTAAAGGTGCCTAGATCTAGACTTAAACATAGGGGTGATAGAGAGTTTCAGGTAGCTGGGCCCAATCTTTGGAATAGTTTACCACAGTACATTAGATCTGCACCCACTTTGTCAATGTTCAAGCATAAACTTAAAGATAATTTTTTTCTCTCTTGCTTTTAAATAATGTGTATATATGTGATCTTTTGTTTTTTATTCTTTTAACTGAGTTGTTAGGGTTATATTAGTTTCCTTGTGTTGGTATTCGGTTTTATCTCTGTATTGTAAAGCACCTTGGTCAGTGAACATTGTAACTATATGGTGCTATATAAATAAAAAGACAAGACAAAACAACAATGCTGAAAATATAGTTAATTTTCTTACTATCTATTTATCTGTCTATAATCTATGACTCTGACTGTTCAAACCAGATGTGACGAGACGTTTCTGATCTACATTTAGCATTATTAATCTGTAGGCTAAGAACATTTCAAACGAATCTTGTAATTATAATTGGGGAAATTGTTTTCGATTTTTCTTTTCTGGTCAAAATGAGAACGTTTTGATTATTGTAGCTACATTGTTTTAGTAGATAATGATTTTAATGAAAATATTAAAATAGTATAAATTTCAGGAGGAAAACCCTGAACAGTATTTTTTTTTTTTTTTGTCACATGGCCTCGCATGTATCTAAATGTATCAATACAAGTGTAAAAGTACAGATAAAAGTACAAATGTAAAAATGTACTTTTTAAAAATTTATTTGGCCTATTTATTTATTTTTGTCTGGACCTCTGCTTGGAAGAAAATATAGAGGCTGCGCCTTTTGGAACTTTAATTGAATACCCCTGACTTATCATAAAGAAATACTTTATCTGTATGCTTTTGTAATATCTGTGTCACAGGCTATTTCCTTATGTGTCATGGTAGATCAGACTCTTTTTTTTTTATAGAATTTGATTACAGAAAAACTGTTTTGAACATAATGAATTAAAACATAAGTAACAGGCTGGATGTATATTAACCTTACATCTTAGCACCTTTTTTTTTTTTTTTTACAAAGCAGATCATAGATCATATATTTTGTCTATAGCCTATAAAACGGCTTCAAAAATAGGAAGATTTCAATACATAAGGATTCTGAATGGGATTTTTTAGCAAGCCATTAAATGACTTGTGACTCGACTCGGACTTGTGACCAAAGACTCAAGACTTGACTCAGACTCCAAGTTAAAGACTTGTGAACATCTCTGCTACTAGGTACTTATACTATATTGACTGGGTTAAATAGAATTGCATTACTAAAAAGAGACTAAAATACAATTTTCAT
>JAUZSZ010000126.1:4846527-4857739 GCA_034780575.1 Labeobarbus marequensis
ATTCAGCTTATCATCAATCACAACTCCAAGGTTTCTGGCTGTTTTTGAAGGAGTTATGGTTGATGAGTCTAACTGGATGGTGAAATTGTGATGAAATGATGGCTTTGATGGAACCACAAGCAGTTCTGTCTTGGCAAGGTTGAGTTGAAGATGATGGTCCTTCATCCAGCAAGAAATGTCTGTTAGACAAGCTGAGATGCGAGCAGCTATCATCCGATCATCAGGATGGAATGAGAGGTGAAGTTGAGTGTCATCAGCATAGCAGTGATATGAAAAGCCATGTTTCTGAATTACAGGGAGAAAATTGTTTTAAAGAGCATGCGAGGGTTAGACGATTTTTTTATTTTGTTGTGATAGAAAGTCCTTTTAGCAGTGGAGACATTAGCAGAGAAGGAAGAGAGGAGTGACCGAAACACATTAAGGTCAGCAGGATTTTTTGATTTGCCCCACATCCTTTCTGGGGGTCGATAAACAACTACAAAATGGATTTTAAGAGTGACTGAATGTGATTCAAAGGAGCTGTTGATACCCAGAGATAGTAAAGGATTATATTTCCAATCATTAGAGATAAGCAGACCAGTACTCTTGCAGTCAGAAGGGGGATTTGGGAAAATGAGAAATTATTGGAGAGTGCTGCAGGTGTATATACATACACACAGAATACAATGCAAACAATTCTAAGGGTAAGACATTCTAAAGACGTGAAGTATTGATATGAATTATTTTATTACAGGAAAAGAAAGAGCTGGAGTTATATGACAAAGGGACAGTGACATGCATTTTAGAATCATTACGAGAAACATTTTATGAATTTTGCAAATGACCAATCAGAATCAGATAGAATCAGAATCAGAACGGATGGAGGGTAGTATTTTATCTGTTATATTGTGGAGTAACTCAAGTGTTCTTCCAGTAACATTGTGATGTTTTCAGCAATGAGATCTCTTTGGGACAAAACAAATAAGTAACGGCAGGTAAACAGTTGTTTTGTGTCACATTTGTTTAGGAGGGGATCTTCTTTAACAAAACTAACATATGCAGAGCCTGCTGGGGCCTATATTGTGCTATAAGTCATACTAATTTAAAGGATTTTTTTTTTTTTTTGAGCATTAAAGTTGAGTGGAAAATATGAGGATCCATATAAGATAATTTGCAGCAACAACATTCTGTTAATATTATTCCCACTTTTACATAACAGAACAATTTTCCAACTAATTAACTGCTGGTAGATCTCATCTCTGTGGAAGGCAATTCCCAACAGACTTCATTAAATACAGCAACAAACACACCGAGTAATCAACAACACATTTAGCTTAAAAGCCTTCTTCTGCACATCTCACTAATGCAAAACATTTAATGACTGGTTTTTATCAACTAATGCCAGATGCTTTTATATATTTATATGTTCTACCTATAAACGGTTGCATAGAGAAAGGAAAATGATATTGTTTGAGTACACTGTGTCCAACTACAGAAGGAAATGTTTGTTTAATGCATAAATAAATACATTAGAGCCAGATGAATTGTTTAGTGATGGACATTTTGCCTTTTATGCTTGATAGTTCTAAAACATTGTGCATGCAGACACTCTACATAAAGAGTTGCATGGTATTTGACTGAACATGAAGCCTCGAAGCCTCTTACCCTCTTGACCGCCAGTATTGATCCAGTCTGGATTTGCAATGCTTGCAATTGCGAAGATATCTGCCGCGAGAAAGAGACATCCAGAAATAATGGTGAGTTTATCCATTTTCATACCTCAGTCTGTGAACTACATGAGTTTAGGGCTGTTAGATGTTTGGGATTGTATGAGATGGATGCAACTTTCACTCCCTCTTTTCAGAGAGAACCTCATGGAGATGCTCTTCATGCAGTTCTAGAAGATAACATCTGAATGTCAGTTGAGGGATTATGATGGAAACACCAGCAGTATGACATTCAGCATTGAACATCATCTCATTATGAAATATTACCCCTCACGAACTCCACTAACAACAGCCCGAAAGGTGAGCCCATACTTGAGCACGGCTGTGAGCAAAATCCCAAGTATCCCGATGTGTTACATCCTGATTTAAGGATATCATTGAAAAAGCAAAACGACTGCACAGCGCACGAGTCTCGCATCAGTATCGGATATTCATGCAAATGTTGAGCTGTATCGATAACCACAGCTGTCCTCCGTGTCTTGTGTTCTTCCGAGTTTCAATTTGAACTAATATACCGTAAAACAGCGTCCGCAAACCTTTCAAAACACAACCCTGCTCGCGAGATGTTTTCCCTTTGTAAGGAATAACGGAGGGGGCAGGAGAAGATGACGTAACACATGACGTCACCAACCTGCTTTTGATCTCGCCGCAGACGTCACTGAACTAGACGCAAGATGTAACAAAGAAAAAACAATAAATATACTGCAAATATATTTTACAACTAGGCAGAGGTAAGATATTAAAATATTTATTTTCATTTTTTATATATATTAACACTGTAGTCAACGCAATAAGTATATTATAGAATACAATACATATAATACATTGTTGACTTTTTGCCACTATACATACATACATACATACATACATACATACATACCTACATACATACATACATGCATACATGCATACATACATACATGCATACATACATACATACATACATGCATACATACATACATGCATACCTACATACATGCATACATACCTACATACATACATACATACCTACATACATACATACATACATACATACTTCTTTTGGAGTCAGTTTCAGCAACAAAGCGGTCAAGAGGTCACGTGTTTGGAGTGTGGCCGGGCGACTACACCCTACTACACTGTATTGACGTTTTTTTCCCGTCAAGTATGTATAAACACGAGGTTTTAATTAGCCTACAATACAGTTCTGAGGTAGCTGAAAGATTACACTAAATCTTTTTTCTGATTAAATTACGTAACAGTAAAGTAGCATACATTTCATAGATAAGTAGGCTATATTTCACTCATTCTAATAATTTTTCGAGTTAGTAATTTTGCCCATCTTTTCTAAGCACAATCTGAGGCGTTATTTATCTTCAATATTAAAACTGAATACGCCAGCACATCTGCATCCCACAGAAGTGGATTCTTCTAAAGTATTCCCGTATCTCTGATTTAAAGTGGGGGCTCCATTCTTGAGGAATTTGGTAAGGGAGTGAAGTTGGGAACAACCCCCTATTTAGTGTCAGGTTGAGCTCAGATACCTCCCATTCTGACCGAGGTTTCCCTCACTGCTGGAGGAGCACTTCAGCCTTTTCTGTCCATTTGTGATACCGACGGACTGTTACAGGTCTGAATATGATTTCTTTATTTCATTCAGACATTTCAAAGGAGTTATTTAGATTTTTTTTTTAAAATAACGTGTACAAGGAATTAAATTAAACGTTAAATATTAGGCTACTCGGGAAGTTTTAATGTCTTTAAAACTTCGTAGTGAGTCTGAGGTGATTTATGTTAAGTTTAGAGGATTTAATCACAAGCTTGTGCGTGTTTCTTTAACTCTGCTTCGTTTTAAAATATTTCATTTTTGTTAAAAACGAGTTTTTGAACGTCTTGTTTATATGTTTAGCAGAAATCATTTTGAGATAATTACTGCTTTAGGTTTAGGTCTAATCTATAGTGTATTAATCAGATGAATGGTTTAGTATTTTAACTGAACTTGTATCAAGCTCCACATGGAGGCGCTCATGAGCTGTCTTGTATATATCACCGTGTCTCAGTGAGAAGTAATTCTACACAATTCTAGATCTGCCATTTACATGTTTAGGTGTAAAAATGATTCACACTTGTTTAGACCAAGACAAAACTAAGCACACCATGAATGCACTGCTATAATGACGCTATTATTTAAAGTACTATGCAATGACTGTAGAAATAACGCTGAATTATAATTTTTTTCTCTCTCTTTGTAGATTAATTAATGAGCTGCTGACTGTGTCTGTGTAAATATGAAGCTCAGGCTGTCTTTGGCTGCCGCTGCACTCTTTACTATATTACTGCATTCAGTAGAGGCTCAAGGTATAGTCCATGCTGTCTGTCTCTCTTCTGTTTTTAAAATATTCACAGTGAAATATGTTACATCTTTACTTGTTGAATATCTGATATTAAACTGTATAACTACTTCTTATAAATCAACTTAAGCCTAGTGCTTTCTATATAATTATTTACAATAGTTTATATAGTTCTAGAAATAGTTCTAATAAGATTAAATGAAAATGATGTGCTCTATTTGTTTAAAAATAATGTTGTCTGTGATTCCAGTCTACATAGAGGTGTGTGCTTCTACACACAGAGAATTACAAAAGAAAAATCTATTTGTACTTAATATGTTTAGTATGAAAAACAGTCATGTAATCTGTCATTTGTTGTGAGGCATGCCTCAGCAGTTCTGCAGATATGCAGCATGAAACAAGCAGTCTGGGATGGTCATCACCTCCTGTATGAGTCAGTTATTGCCCAATGAATTACCATTAGTGCTGGTTAATTACAGGAGCTGAAATGAAAACATTGTTACAAAGGCATCATTATTAAATGTCAGGAAAAAGGTTAAACTGCAGACTTTTGAAGTAAGCATTTTTAGCTGTTCAGAAGTGTTCTTTCAGGGACTTCAATCTCTAAAGCCAAACACAAATGTACAATTGTCAAGAGTCAAAATCACTTTGTTTTAAACTTTTTCGCTGCACAGTGTGTAGCAGGATCAGGGTTGCCAGGTCCCAGCATTTTTTTCAACTCAAAAGCCACCCAGAAGGAATGAAATCTAGCCCAGTATTTCCCCACATCCAGCTGACAGCTGGATTCCCATAAAAAGCCTTAAAATAAACTTTTATTTTATTCATTCTTTATTAATGACTAGTTTCTATGTGGTGTATGCATCTTTAAGTATTTGTATTTTATACCTCTTAAGTTACTGAATCTGAATATATAGGTACTTAGATTTGATCATTTTCACACACTTTGCATGACACATTTTTTAAAATGTGAGATATAAATTTGAGTCACACCGTGAAAACATGATACACTGACATAACTATCCATATGTAAGCTGTCTTTTGCTATAAAACGCATACTGTCCTTAATTCTTTTACACGGTTCTTCATGCATGAAATTAAATCTCTGATATTTTCTGATCTCAGTCAAGCTCTATAATCAAAACAACCTTGGCAAACACTGAGCTGGATTCCCACATAAGATGAATTTCAAATCTAAAAATACTTTTAATAAAAACACGTACTTTATGCTTAACTAAATGGGTTCCAGAATTAAAACGGATAAGTGTTTTCTACCGCATGATTTGACGTTGTTTTAGTTTAAAAAAACGGATTACGGATCTGTAATTAAAGTCACCACACAGCATCGGTTTAGCCCACTGACAGCTGTCTCGAGCGAAAGTGATGTGATGTGAGAATGTGAGGATGAAGTTTGATTCAACTGGAAAATCAAATGGAAACATTCGTTTTTTTGTGCATGCTGTAACAGAATGGAAAGATGTAACATGAGAGGGCTGAATTATTCCTCAGACAGCACAAAGACAAAGAGCCTTTTTAGGTTTCCTGCAGCTGCTCACAAAAACGCTGAGTTGCAATCCATATGGAAAGTTAATATGCAGTAATGTTTAATGTCAGCACATGTTGTGGAATTACTTTGGCATCTGCTCGGCTTCTCCGAGAGACTCCAACCTCTTTTCCAAACTGCCTGGCAAAGAATGCCTGACTGGCCGGAGGTTATTGACATGGGGCAGACTTTCTCTCCGGGAGATGAGAGAAGAGCTCTCCTGATGGGCCTCCTCATCCTGAAGTCTCCAGAAACTCAACACGAGCCAACGTTTGTGTCACTTTCGTTATTAAACTGTCAACAGAGTCAACAAAGCTGCCACGTTCCTTTATTATAACAGTTGCTGAGCCGGTATTAAAGCTCAATGGTAGGTAGCGTTTCACACATCGTTTGTGCGTGCTGGTGCCGTGACACAAGATGCCTCATCTGTGAATCGGTGAAGACTCAAGTATTTGGCCTGTTTGGACACGTGAAGGGAATCGGCCCAGACCGTTTGAGTTTGACGCGTCAGGTTGGTGAGCATTCTTTCTCCACCAGGTCGTGTTGTTTGTCGTTTGCCTGGTGTGCTTCCTCCACCGTTTATTTTAAAATGATATTCTGCTGCTCTGGCCTCCATCCACGCACACTTCTTTCCATCCGAAACTTTCCTTCTTTTTCTTTGTGCATGTGACGTTTTGCCACGTCTTCATTAGTCAGCTGGTCGTCAAGTAGAGATAAGAACAGTAGTGCATGGAAAAAGTCTCTATAGCGAAGATCTGCTCTTATAGATGATCATAAATCTATAGCAGACGCTGTGGATCTTCATCGCCTTGTCGATGAAGACTAGTAACAAATGTACTAATTTACAAAACTCTACAATACATTCTTAAAAGTAAAGGTTCCAATCAGAACCAAATCCTCTACTTCTTTAGAAAAATCATGTTCTACTGCTGAAAACGGTAAAATACTGAGCTGAAGAACGTATATTGTACTGGAACATCAAGAACTTTTTTAATCTCCAAAGAACTACAAAGTTTCAAGTGACCTTCATTTTTTGGTGTTCTAAAAATCGATGATTCCATGGAACCTTTCTACTGCACAAAAGGTTCTTACAGTAACTGTGTAAAAAAGGTTCTTCACACTAAGCAAAAAAAGGTTCTTTTGAGAACTGTTCACTGAAAGGTTCTTTGGGGAAGCAAAATGGTTCTTCTATGGCCGTTTAGAAACCCTTATATTTAAGAATGTGATACTGCAAGCTACACTCTAAATATACTAAATCATTTCTGTTATTGCATGTTTAATATCACCTGTTGTTTGCATTTTGGATGACATCACCTGTTTCTCCTATATGCATTCTTTGCATTCAAGACATTATTCTGACAGCAGAGATTTACATCAGTCATCAGCATTCATGCATGCAGATGTAACATGGATGTTGAGTACGTAAGTGGACATCTCATCGATTTAGATCGCCGCCTGCTGGGATGAGATCCACGACGGTTTGATGTAGATTGCATGTCAATAATGTCTATGACAGAATATCATTTTGAAATATATTTGTTGTGTTGTCCTTTTGTGTACATGGAAACAGTGTAATAAGTTGTTCACCCATCTACATGTGCATGACACTCTGACAACCAGACAAATGTGGATCGATTTCCTCTTCATATATGCGTGATTTATTTTTTGTGCTGTATATTTTCCTTCATACCTGTCAATTTGGAGTGTTGTCTTGTCACGTACACCTTCTGTATGAAAAGGAACTACACAAAAGTCTGTCACGACAAGTTGTGTATTCTTTTTTTGAGATTTGCAATGGATACGTGCCTTCAGTAAAACTTGTTAGTACTCAAGCCTTGTCGGAATATATGTATATATACAAAGCGTATATATAACATATATGTATTTTTCTCTACTCCTGACAAAGCCGTCTGGACATCTTTGACTTCTCGAAAACTTGATTCCATTGTATAATCAATATCTTAGGAATGGAAACATTGTCTTGATATGATTTATTTTTGTCACCAGAGTTCCAGTGAACGGGCATGCCTTGTATTGATTGCATTCAGCATGTATTGGATGGTTTGTCGACGACATTTTGTTTGTGATAGGTCTTGAAATGTGTTTAGCTCTTCTCTGCTTGAGCTGCAGACCATGAGATTCCAGGTTATGCAACTCAAGAAAAGGCCATTTGATCCGAAATGGCTTCCGTCACTCTCTTATGTCGTGTTTTGTCACCTATACTGTCGGTTCTGTTTGTCTCGCCCAACAATAAACAACTAAACTTCAGTCCTGAAGTGTTTGTCGTTGGGGTTGTTGAAAACCATCTTATGTTTCTTCAAAATTTATTATTAATTCATATATTTTCAGTTTCTCTTGATCTTGACTCTGTTAACCCTTTGTTTGCAGTGGAGCCTCCTTCAGACTTGAAATTTAAAATCCTAAATGAAAACACAGTGCATATGTCATGGAGGAGGCCATCGTCTCAGATACAGGGCTATAGAATACAAGTCATATCAGATACAGGTGCGTGGTGTCAACAGCTGCACATTTCACAACATCTGCATGTTTTTTAAACAGCTTTGAGTAACTTCTCTTCTAACTTGATGTGTCATTATCTGTTCCAGATGATTTGAAAGATTTCAGTCTTCCTGCCTCGGCCACAGACACATCAATCACAGATTTAACTCCAGATGTGGACTATTCAGTGTCAATCAATTCATTCTATGGTGCGGAAGAAAGTATCCCTATCCTCGGACAAATAACAAGTACGTGTACACCAGACATCCTCAATGGGTTTTGTGTTTTAAAACAAGCAACTTTTTGTATTGGATGTGTGCATGGTAAAGGATTTGCTCATCCCTTGGCATGAAACTTGGATATGAGTGATATTTCAAGTCATGCCTCTTATGGGATAAAGAAAAGGAACACACTTGTAGAAATGTAGTTTTGCTTTTGAATGCCACTTTCAAGAAAAGTTTAAATTTAGTGTCTTAAAAAGGTAATTTGGTTTAGCTATCAAATAAAAAATCTAATAACAGGTTTTCCTTCCATCTAAAATACATGTGAGAGCACACATCTTTATTATTATTATTATTAACTTTTCAAAAACTTTACAGTTTTTCACTGTAATAATTTTTTACAAGTACAATAGTTTATATACTTTTTTTCACCATGTCACATTGTTAGTCTCACAGTGTGTGTGTGTGTGTGTGTGTGTGTGTGTGAAAGAAAGCATTAAGCAATTTTGTTAAAATAGTTTTTTTCTAAGAATACATTTTTTTAGATTATGCTTATACAAATTAAATAATTGTAAAGAGGCTTTTACTACATTACAATGAACACAGAGATGTCATTGAATGCATTTTAAATGTATTTCGAATAAATTTATAACAAATATTCACACAAAAAATAATGTCATTGACTCTTGTTGAGGAGTGTTTTGATATTACTACAGGCAAACAACATCTCAACCTCTCATTGAAGGAGGGACCTGAGTCATGTCTAGAGACCAGAATATAATAGAGAATTAAGAGTGAACACCTCTGACTTAAGCCGTAATGCAACAACCCATAACCCACAGGAATCACATAGCAATGCACTGAAAACCGTTCAAAATACTGTAGCAACTGCATAGCAATACTCTTTCAACCAATCACAACACACTAGAACTGTGATTGTTTTGAAGTTTTGAAGCACCATTCGCATTTTCTTCAAAAAAAAAAAAAAAAAAAAAAAAAAAAGGCAAAATTCCAGTTTAGTTTGAGATCTTCTGAGTAAAATTACAATAAATGAGGTGTTGTTGAGAATTGGTTTTGATGAATCCCTTTGCCACAAGGAACTGTGAGCTTCCAAGACACCAACCTAACTTCTTCTCCTATTACAGTTCAATCCAGCAACACAAGTGGAACAAAGAGGCCACCGTCAGAGGCTGTCAGTGAGTATCAAACCATTTCTTCATCATTCCAGATGTTAGGTTTTCTTGCTTCTTATCACCTATGAAATTGAATTTTATATGCAGTGTTGTGTATTAGATCATATTTTTTTCCTCTAAACTTCAACCACTGTAGACTTGTTACTGCTCGCAAAAAGAAAGATTGCTCAAGGTTGTGGTTGGTAATATAAAAATTGCCTTTAATTAAAAGCATTAAAATAGAATCAGAGCCAGAGCTCATAAAACATTTGGCTTTGTACTGTTAGAAGTGACTGGTATAGCACAGAGAGGGGCTCAGAGATTTTTTCCTCTAAACTTCAACTGCTGTAGACTTGTTACTGCTCTCAAAAAGAACGATTGCTCAAGGCTGTGGTTGGCAAAATTGCCTTTAATTGAAAGCATTAAAATAGAATCAGAGCTCATAAAACTCTTTGCTCTGTACTGTAAGAAGTGGCTGGTATAACACAGAGAGGGGCTCAGAGGCTTTTTCTAGCCTCACTCATTGACTCTCACACACTCAGACATCACAACTAGTGGAAAGGATTACGGTCCTGACCCAATTCCACTTCTTGTGAGTCCAAATCGTGAGTACCAGTGCCAAAACAAATCCAATTGAAATTCCAGAAAACCTGTTCTCAAGATGTACATTTCACAGTAAAGTTTTGGAGTCATGTCTAAAGAAACAGAGCGAAGTTTATTGAAAGTTCCATTTGCTTCGGAAGCATCATTTTTGTTGGGAAATGTTGAAGGAAACAGACAGAGGACATGACTTTTTTAGGAGTCATTAATAATTTTGTAAGTGTAGTTGCAAAATAGACTAAACAGCAACATATTTCGTCCATTAATGTGTCAAAACAAATATGTCAAATGACAAAGAGTGTAGTAGATCTATATTAGACTCTTATGTGGCTTTCTCTAATGCCTCGTCATACAGAGTGTTCAGTGAGTGCTATTGCGGATCTGGTTTTCCTGGTGGATGGCTCTTGGAGTGTGGGAAGAGACAACTTTAAATTCATCCGGAGTTTCATTGGGGCCATGGCGGGAGCCTTCGACATTGGAGAGGATAAGACCAGAGTGGCTGTGGTGCAGTACAGCTCAGATACCAGGACAGAGTTCAACCTGAACCAGTATTACAACCGGCCTGATGTCCTACGAGCCATTAAAAATCTGCCCTACAAGGGTGGTAATACCATGACAGGTGTGTAAACAATTTAAGATTCACCATACCATAATTTAGCTGATTAGGACGTGTTTCTGTATCAGCACCCTTGTTGGTCCTGGAAAATCCCTACTTAACATTAATCATCCAATCAGAGTTTGGGGATTGTGAAAGTTGTAGGGATTGGGTTTGGCTTGGAGTGTGAACATCATTCTTGTCAATCTATCATGCAGTAACACAAAGGTGATATAGGAACACTTCCTGCTCAAAAATAATTCATTATCTGATTTTCAAACATAAAAGGAGTCCTAAATAACTGAATAACTATTTATATTTGAACACCAATCCTTCCAAAATAATCACTTAAAAGGGTTTGAAATCATCCTTTAACATGAATGAATTTGTATTTTGGGGCTAGATTTTCTAAACAGGGCAAATTAGCGTTAGAGCGCAATTCCATAAAAGTGCCGATGGGAGGGGAAATTCAGCGTGTGATTTACTGACAATGCGCACATTAAAGAACACAGACGCAGCCAGATCATTTCCATAATGACCAGCGCAATC